>CACRXK020005098.1:0-29234 GCA_902702795.2 Paramuricea clavata
TCATTCCATTCTGCAAAGGCATTTTTTAACTCCTCATTCTTCGATAACTCTGACTCAGGGATCAGTCCCATCGCACGTGTTAGGATTGCACTAAGTCTCATAACATTATTTTCCAGCTCGACATAGCTTTCCTCTTGTTGGTGAGAGACAGCATTCTCTTCTAGAGTGTCTTTGGTAAAACTTGTCAGACTAACTGCAGTTTTGGAAATTATAGACCATCCTGCCCTCAGTGAAGAGGTCTTTTTTCCTTTCTGATCCAAAAATTCTATGCAAGCGGAGACTATGATAACAAGTACTTCAACACATCGCACAATTTCTGGGTTTGTGTTCTTGGCTGAATTTGTCAGTGAAGTAACTAGTTCCTCACTGAAATCAACAACAGCTGCTAGGCTTGCCTTGCTGTGCGATTTCATACCGAGGATCACTGCAAGCCTGAGCAATTCCTTAGAAGTATTCATGAATTTGCTTTGGAGGTTGCTTGGTGAAGTTTTGGCAGAATTCCGTTTGGGAATTGTGTGATAAAGCCAATGCAGTAGGGATGCCATATCAATCACTTGCCATGCTGAGAATTCCCGTTGTTGAAGCAAACTTTGGATTAGGGTTGAAACAATTTCCCGGCAAGATAACTGTGCAGCCAAGCGTTGAGCAGGACCAGTCTTTTCATCCAGACCAGCTTTCCCTATCAGAACATCGCAGGCCAGAGAACCAAGAATACAACGAACTTTATTACTTGGTGTAAATTTATAACATGGTAAACGTTGCAACACTTTCACAAGATGGACCACCGTGCTCAGATCCCCAATGCGTTTCCTCTTCGACTGTTTTCTTGCTCTCTTTTGAGGCTCATTCATAACCTTGGCAATCGCTTGTGCCAGTGAAATGGCTATATTCGTGTCTATCTTCCCAGACTGTAAATTAGCTTCATCAGGTTCATGTGTCCCGTCTTGACCTTGTCCCGTCTTGACCTCCCAAGTAAAAACGCCTGTCAACCTATCATCATCCAGTTGGCCCACGCATTCACCCAGCAATTTCCAAAACTGTTTAACAACAGCTGCTTGTAATGATGACAAAGAAAGCAGTTCACCATCCTTCAGAATGTTTTCTGAGACTTGATGTAGGGTTACCAAATTGTCTGTTGTAATCTGGTCGTCTTGAAGGACAAGCGTACCAACCATGAACTCAGCAAACTTTTGTAGCTGATTTTCACTGCAATATGGGATCAGCAAAGCTGCGTACTGGGATACTAGACTCCAGTGAGCAACAGGATAGTTCACATTGTTTACACAACTTGGATTAAAGTTCCAAGAAACAAAGGAAAGTTCTGGTATTGTTTGAGGATCTTGGAAGCTGTAGAGACAGTTGATCAAGTGATCAAATTCGTTCTGATCAAAGTCTTGTTTTAGGAGCAAACATCGTACTCTGTGGACAGCAAGTAGATCCATGCAGAACCTCAGGCGTCGGTTTTTCTTCAAGATAGGCAAACCACTCCAAGTCTCATCTGGAATGTAAGCTTCTTCTTTGGAATCCCAGAGCAGTTTAACATAATGATCATCTGATGTAGGAATAACATTGTGTTGGTGTAGAAACAGGACTAAACTATTCAACCCATGAATAAGAAACAAGGTAGCGAAACCAACTGTTTTTTGTGAATTTTTTTTCAATCTTGGAAAGGCTTTAACAATTGGTGTGATTATAGTATCTTTGATATTTTGAACAAGTTTCTCCAGGCTGGTTGCTTTCTTTTGGTCAAGACCATGTGTGTCTGCTGCACTGTAAGATGAGTTGAGAAGAAAATTTACAAAAAGAATACTGATTCCTTCTGTGGACAAGTCAGTGTTTCCATCTTCTTGCTCTATTGACTGAACTTTTTCTTTCATTTCATCAAGAAAAACTTGTAATATATTCCGGGTTTGGTTAAAAGGACAATGTTCAAACGATCTGGACAGTTTGGTCAACACATCACTTGGAATGGTGCCAAGTTCATTTTGCAACTCATTGAAAACTTTCAGCAAACTTGTAACAAGATTTTCCAACTGTTGCAGCTTGCTATATGTTTCCACTATATTGCACAACAATTCAATCTTTGCTTTATCACTTTCTTTGGATTCTTCTTCAGACTTAACAAAACATTTAGCTAAGACAGTTTCCAGTGAATTCTCAATGATTTTATGGTTAAGTTTGAGGATTATATCAAGGCAATGAAACCCTACAGCAGTGTGGTGACTTTTGGAAAGCAGCCCATTCTCCAACAAACTTAAAAACCATTTAAATATTGGTTTATCATTTGCATTGTCCTCAGCGATCTGGTAGACATCAAAATCCACAATAACATTCAGCATCTTACTCAAAATTTCAGTTCTGGTTACATCTGGTATTAGTCCATCCGCTGAACCCTTTGGTGTTGTTACATTGTAAAGCTCAATAAAAAAGCTAAACTTGGTCGCTTGATCCAGCTTTCTGTCTTGTTGAATGGCTTTTAGGAAATTCTCCAGCAGGAAAGGTAAACTTGTGGAAATAGCTTGGCATACCAAGTCTGATCTGACAGGAATACCTTCCACATCAGTCCCATCTTGACAACCCTTTGCAAAACTTTCTAAGACATCAAACAACTGGTTATAGGAATTCACAAGTTTTGCCTTTTTTGGGCTTGGTTCAGATTGTTGTCGAGGGATGGCAGTGGGAATATAATTGGACGCAAGATCCTTGTGGAATAGCGCAGTTATGACCGCAGCATCAATTACAGAACAAATCTCATCTCTGTTGAAATCTTGAGGATGAAAAAGTTTTTCATCTTTTACAACAGTTCTCACTAATAATAAAAGTGGTAGTAATTTCTCGCAAAGGTTTGTGAAGATTTTACGTTGGGCAAACTGTTGATGCTGGGCGGTATTATACTGATGTAACACAATAACAACAACGTGAGATAGCACTTTAACAAATTTGGCAGTATGCAAATCAGTCTGTAACAGTACTACCAAAAAACAAGTCAAAATCCCTTTCAAATATTGTTCCAAATTTTCCAACTTGTTAAATAATGTCATAGACATATTGGGATTCTTTGATATGGCTTGAAAACACAAGAAGACGCTCAACAGTCTATCTTGGCTCATCTTGTTTGGGCCTCCATTTTCAGAAAAGTACTTTCCGAGAAAGTTTCTAACTTCATCCAGTTCTCTGAATAAAAGCTGTAAATTTTTTTGACGCAAAACAATTTGCTCGCTCTCTGGATCATTTAAGACTTCACTAAGTATTTTCCAAAGTTCTGTTTCATGTTCGTCCACTTTAAAACCATCGCGTTTTTTTCCACGCGTCCCCAACTCTTGGCATGACCAATCGACTAAAAGTTGATTTTTATTCGGTAAAATGCATTCACTGTTGTTGAAAATTTGGCGGGAAAGTTCGATGCGTTCTTCTAAGGGAATGTCGCTGTTTCGAAGCTTTGAATACGAGCTAGTTATCCCGTCCATTGCAAAGAAGTTGGCGTATTTTTTCAAAACACGTGTTTTTAATACGCCATCTTGGATTCAGATATACACGTGCTTTTCGCGTGTGAGCCACGTACACGCGTGTCACAGCGGGAATGCCAATTGAGTAATTTACTCTAATATAATTTGGCAATATAGACATATAATATTAAAATGCACGCCCCCCTTCCCTTTGCAAAATTTCAAACTGTTAAAACGAATAACATAACCAACGGTTTTGAAACAAATATCCACCTGTGCTATTTGTATATTTATTACTGTACATGTAGTATTTCAATATTTGTTTACAAACAAAAACAGTTTTTGTATACAGCTTTGTTTGCGGACTCAGATATTGCTCAATTTCGTCCAGCGGATGCAACCATGGCATTGCCAACAAGGCAAATGCATACTAATTTAGTCCTAAGACAAAAGCATTTTTCAACCATATCCAACGAGATTTCGCCGGAAGGCTCGCTCAAAATGGAGAATAAAAGGCACAATCTTGATCCAAGTAACAACAATCGTTCGGGTATGTAATTTTAGTAATTTTAAAGTCTAGACAAAGAAAAATATTTGAAATTTGAGATGAACTTTGGGCACCCCAAGCATTTCAAAATGTCAAAATTGTAACACATACTGTTGCTTTTCATTTGGAAGTCAGCGTAATGGATCATTTAGAATAAGTTTAGAATAACCGTGTTAGGCACCAAGAACCATAATGGAGCCATGAAATGTCAAAAAATATATTGTACATTAATTTAATAATAGTAAAACAAAGTGTCCCTTGTCTGAAAGAAAGATGTCTTGTACACGTTGCCAAGGAATGCAAATCTATTTGAGGAATGTTTACAAAATGTTGTCAATTAATGTGACATGTAATAAATATAATTTTTTAATTGGTTATGGTAGCAAATTCTGACAAAGCTAAAAATTTAAGGTTGTACTTTATAGGCATTTTAGAGGTTGTTCACTTGTTTGTATATTTTTCTACGTTTGACATATTGTAACCATTAACACACGTCACACGCCACCACCCAGAAAGGTTGACAGGACAAATTAATATTTAAAACAGGTTTAATATTGCCCTGATTTTTACTAGAGGAAATATGGTCTGTCTGGACAGAATTTGACAGATTGACATATCAACTGCCAAGACTAAGCCAACTGCCATTGACCACTTTATTAACTGTGAACAGAATACTATAAGCACACATATGAGGCAAAATATGCACACTGTACACAACCAGGTGGCATGAGATTTCCCCCCCCCCCCCGACTTGATCTGGCTGAATTAATCCCTACATGAACCCCACATTTGAGAAAATACCGAATTAACCATTATCCATTTTTAGGTTCAAATGGAATCTTCAATATGAAGTCAATGAGTTTGATAATCCTTACACTTCAGAATGCTTCGCTCATCCTAACGATTCGATATTCACGGACAATCGCAGGACCACTTTACTTTGCAACGACAGCCGTCGTTATGGCAGAGACGTTTAAGTTAGTTGCGTCATTGCTAATTATTCTTGCCGAGCATAAAGGGAATGTTGTGAACTGGGTATCATTTTTGCATCAGTCCATTATTGGAAATCCTATCGATACGCTAAAACTAAGTATTCCAGCTTTAATATATACTGTTCAGAATAATCTACAGTATGTAGCTATCTCAAACCTTGATGCCGCCACCTTTCAGGTAAGCTTAATATTACATCATAGAAAAATTTTAAAGTACCGTCTGTACCCCAAATATGATTTTCAGTCAGTGGCGTAAGTACTATGGGCTCAGACCAGGAGAACCCGGGGGCCCCCAACCCCAATGGGGCCCCCAGGCTTAGGTGATAGAGCAAAAACATTGGCCAGGGCCTCTGATATGTTACAATTTTGTTTTCTGACCATTAGAATTCTGTAAAATCTCTCCCAAAGTCCAGGAAATGGCATTTCAGAGAGATTCTAGATTCAAAAATTTTCCAGGTGAGCATGCCCTGGACCCCCTAGAAAACTCGTGCATATACGGCGCTCGACTTGTGGATTTGGCACTTCTACTAGGGGGCCTTTGAAAATTTTGAACCAGGGGCCCCCTGATATAACGTTACGCCACTGTTTTCAGTAATAGGTTTATTAGGTTTACAATAGGAATTGGCACACTGTCTATAGTGTAGACAATTTGTGGCTATTTCTTCAGATTATAAACCAAAATATTTCCTTCTTATACTAAAGAACTATCAAGGGAAAAGTTTCTTGGTTTAACAACATAAATTTTAATTTTAAACAATATTCTTTGCTAAATATTTGGATATGATAAAATCTACAAAACGGCTCTCCATAAAAATGGCTGGTAATGCCATTTCAGATGGTCTAAATTTCAAAATCTTTATGGAGAGATGCCCCTTGAACCTATAGTACCTAGACTTCTTTCAAAACACATCCTACTCCAAGTTCCATTTGGAACACTGCAGTAAACATTGTAACATACATTTGTCATGCCCTTAGGTTACCTACCAATTAAAGATCCTCACAACAGCGCTATTTTCTGTTGTGATGTTGAAAAAGACACTTCAGCGAGGCCAGTGGTTTGCTTTAGTCATGTTGTTCATTGGCGTTGGTATTGTACAGTTGCAACATGGTAAAGTACATGCAAAATCCTCAGACACACCCACACCAGGTCCCACACGAAAACAATATCCAATGATCGGATTTCTGGCTGTTATTGCTTCAACGCTTTGTTCAGGATTTGCAGGTTAGGGTTTCAATTTTAATCACTGACTCATATTGCAATGGACCCTGATACTTACTGGTTAGGTATTTTAATGTTTAATTATGCCAGTTTTACTCGTGCCGTTGACAAAGTGGTGGGCTTTTATGTCTACACTATTTGCCCATGTCTCCTATTAATCAGCCTGTTATGTGGCGATGTGCCCTAATGTACCTACTTTATTATTTTACTCTGTCTAACTCCAGACAATTTTACTCGTCAAGTGAGAAAGCTGGCACTTGATGGATAAAGGCTGCTTCACACTTTGTTATTTTACTTCTTCTATTGCCAAAGAATTTCACTTGTCAAAGACAAAATGTTGCAATATAAATAGTGTTACCTTATTTTTAATTCAGGTGTATATTTTGAGAAAATTTTAAAAGGCAGCAAGGCTTCAGTATGGTTAAGAAATGTTCAACTAGGCATGTATGGTATTGCCATTGGTCTGGTGGGAATGTGGATTAAAGATGGAGAGAAGATCCAGGAAAGCGGGTTTTTTACCGGTTATACAGGTTTAGTCTGGTTAGTTGTGTTTAACCAGGCATTTGGTGGATTACTGGTCGCAGTGGTGGTCAAATATGCAGACAATATTTTGAAGGGATTTGCCACATCCCTTGCTATCATTATTTCATGTTTTGTCTCTGTATTCTTCTTCAGTTTCCAGCTGAATTTACAGTTCATATTGGGGGCAGGCTTAGTTATTTCAGCCGTCTATCTGTACGGCAAGTCTGCAATGACTGCGCCCAAACCACATGATGGTACTGCACATCCGACGAAAATTTAGTTACTGTATAGAATAATGATAAACTATCTTAGTAATATATTAGTTGGTAATATTAGGTTCTGTAACAGATCCATAAGCCCATAGCAATGTATCATCTGGATATGATACAAAGGTTAGGGAATTATGATAAATCATTTTTCACAAAAAATCTCTAAAATAACTTCAACAGTTTGCAAGTCATAACATTCAAAGAACACGTTTGTACTATACTGAATTCTGGTATGTAATGCCTGTTTTCCATCCCGACCATGTGGAAGCACCAATTTAATTTGAATTAAACTTCATATTTGACACAAAAGAGAATGTTTGTTTCGATATGGTTGAAGTGGAAAACAGGCTTAAAATGGGCAAAATGTATGTGCAAATATCATCTATTTCCTCAAATATATCTCAAAAATTACTGTTGTAAATAGCAGAAAAGGCACTTAAGTAATATACGGAGTAAAATGGATTATATTTGTCTTGTAATGGTGTTAACATAGTTTTCATCAATTGAATAATCTTCACCATCAGTTTTACCCGAGGTCCCATATCAAGGCTCTAACAGATGCATACACCAATCTCAAAGATGGTGTGATGAAGATGCAATTTATAGTATGGGGTGGTTAACTCATAACACAGAGGCCCTGGCCATCAAATTTTACCCCCACAACACAAGCTCAGGAAACTCAACTTAAATATTGGAAGATAAGATGGTTAATTGTCACAGCTTTTCGCTTCAGTTCAAGTGTAAGTGATTTCACAGTGGGATCATATTCGCCTTTTTCACATCATCAGCGAAAAACCTAGTGACACAGACACCGTCACACTTCACAACAAGAACATATTTACAAACACACATGACCTAAATATCCAATAAACCACACAACTACAAGAACACAACACAAACTACAGTACAGATGGGAAACAAGACAAATACATAAAGAAACAAATATCGAAAAGCCAAGCAACGACGCCTTTATTCTCTGAAGCAGCAATTCAGATTGAAAACTTTAAAGCACATCGAATACGTCAAATATTTGCTGTATTCTTCGCTGCATATGTTCCTCATGATTGCTAAAGTCATCCAGAGAATAAATGGCGTTAGGAAGACAACAAAATGAAAAAAACAGCAACGAAACAAATGCACAAACATCAACAAGACGACACAACATCGACAACACACTCCTCGGAAAGAAAGAACAGACAAAGCGAAGCCTTCGCATCTTATTATTGACTTCAGCCAATCAGATTCGAGTATTCCGCTTATTAGCCAATCAGATTTGGTCATTCCGAAGCTTGACCTTATGTTTGTGTTGTTTTAGCAACCAAAATGGCGGTCAAGCAGAGTGAGAAAAATTCAACAAAACGTCATAAATTTAAATATTTTATTTCCAACTGAAATGGAACAGTATAAAATACTTGGCCGCATTGGGGAAGGTGCTCATGGCATTGTTTTTAAGGCAAAACATATTCAGGTAGCTTGTTGGTATCGAAATTAATGTTAACTTTTTGAAAGACATTGAATGATTGAAATTTGAAGTAACAAATGCCATTTTTAGAGTGGAGAAGTAGTGGCAATAAAAAAAGTTCCACTAAGAAAACTAGAGGATGGCATTCCAAACCAAGCATTAAGGTAGAAAACTATCATTAAAGGGCAATAATTAATTTGGGTTTTCATAGGGAATGCCCTGGGAACGAGGTTGTTCATAGACATAGTATAGGCAGGCTGTGCATCTCAGCTGATCTAAATTCAGTCATTTGGCTGAATCTCATGGCCAGTTATGAAGGGCCTGTAGAGAGTTCCGGAAAGGCCTGACTAATTTGCCTTCAAATCCTGGCATCATTCCATGCACAGTCGTGCTTCCTGAGCCTTCCATAGTGATATGAATCCCTAAAATTTTGACCCTTGCTAGAAAACCCATACAGACCTTCAATTATTAATCCCCAAACTGCCTCACTTTGATGGGCAATATTAACCAGTGTTAAACAGTGTAAGTCACCATCATAAAAGGATGGGTTTAGGTTAGGTTGAACATTAACCCATTAAGTTGTATTGTGCCCTGATGTGCCCTACTTTATTATTTTACTTTGTCCAAATTAGCCAGATGTTTTTACCCTTGAAAGGGAGAACAGCGGTGCTGGTTAAAGTACCAATAACTGAATAGTATTACCTGTTTCCTCTTTTGTTTAGGGAAATAAAAGCTCTCCAGGAAATTGAAAATCAATTTGTGAGTTGCAGATGTTTGAGCCAAAGCATTTTACACAATGTCCTGAATAAAAAAAGTGTTTTTTTACATTGCCATTTTGTTTCATACTAGGTTGTTCAGCTTATTGATGTATTCCCGGATGGTGCTGGGTTTGTCCTTGTCTTTGAATACATGTTGTCTGATCTGTCTGAAGTCCTTAGGAATTCAGATTGTCCTCTTACTGAGGTAAAAATCCTGTCTATGACCGTAATCTGCATGATAGCTAAAGTACCATTTCCAATTGACAGACTGTTGTGTGTATAACAAGGCCACAAAGAGATTCCTCTTAAAATTCCCTGCCCCTTCCCACTCTAATCCCCACCCTGCCCCATCATGAAATTTCCAGCCTCGTTCCCCAGTCCCTGTCTTGAAATCTCAAGTTCCCATTTCTCTTGAAATCTTCACCATGCACCCCCCTCCTCCTCTCACAGTCCTTACCCCTTCCTTTTAAAATCTTCCACCCAAACTCCAGTCCCTCTTGCAATTCCCACCTACCTTTGAAATCTTCAACATCCCCATCCTCGTACCCAGGGTCTTTTTGCAACATCCCACCTCTTGCAATCTTCACCACACTCTCTCTTGAAAACTCTATCCACCCTCTTTTGCAATCTCCAACCTCTTTTGCAATCTCCAACCCACCTCTGCAAATTGCAATACCTTCCTCTCTAGTAATACCCACCTCCCTTTTTCCTGGAAAAGCAATCAACCTACCTGCCCCCTCCCGCTAAAAAAATTGCGCCTACTTAATTGTGCAGATATTCTCTCATCAGATGAGGGTAGACTGGGCACCAGTAAAGTGTGCACTCTGTGTGAACTTTGCAGTATTGGGATCATAAACAAATTAATTCTTAATATTTGGCATGTTCTCTTAGGCACAGATCAAGAGTTACATGGGAATGCTCCTTAAAGGCGTGGCATATTGTCATGACAACTCCATAGTTCACAGGGTGCGTTTAAAATGAATTTGCATGGTGTATACTTATTGAAATTAACGTAGAATTGGATTGCACAAAATTTATTTGTATTTAGGATTTGAAACCTGCGAATCTTCTAATCAGTTCCACTGGTCATTTGAAAATTGCTGATTTTGGTCTTGCTCGAGTTTTTTCAACAGATCAAGATCGTCTGTACAGTCATCAAGTGGCCACAAGGTAGTGCATATCTAAATGGCCTCGTTCTTTTAGCATTAGGGAGATTTAGATTCAAGATGGCAGAGCGAACGTAAAATGAAGTGGATGCAAAATGGTGCAAGGGGTGAGATCCTGGATTTGCGAGTGGAGATTGTTGGAAGGGGGAGGGGCTAGATTGAAAGGGGGGAGGTAGCAAGGTGACGCATATTTGACTTCTATGACTGGGGGTTGAAATTAACAAAAAACACTAACGAGAGCGTTTGGAACTGATAGAAGTTTATTTTTATCACACCTTTTTTATCACACCTATTTTACCGTTAGATATATTTGTGTGAAAGATATTGAGTTTACTGACCCTTTGTTGACACCATTCCAGAGATCTCGGCATTTGCGTTTCCAAACTCAACTGCTTTGAATTTTATTCTTTAGATGGTACCGCGCACCAGAATTGCTATATGGTGCAAGAAAATATGACGAAGGCGTCGACTTATGGTGTGTGGAATTCTGTTATGTTTTCTGTTATGAGCATTTCTTGATAGTATATATGAACAACGAGAGCAAGTGTTTCACCGGGATATCCAAACACGAAAAAACAATGTATGAAAACACGAGCGAGAAGCGCGAGTGTTTTCATACATTGTTTTCGAGTGTTTGGATATCCCGGTGAGACACGAGCTCGAGTTTGTTTATATGGCTTCTTAAATTAATCGAGACGTAACAGAATGTTTTCGTTTGCTGATTTGAATAGAATTCTTAACCAAGCATAACGTAATTAGGAATTCTATTCAAGTAATTTTGTATGCGTAATAAGATATTTGATGAAAACACTAGTGACTTTCATCAAATATTACGTATGCAGCTATAAAACTCTTGTGGTGCTGTGTCTCACGGTGTTTGACCGCGATATCTAAACAGCATCTTGTGACGGAATGCTTACATGCTATTGGTATAATTACTCATGAATTATTAATGAATTTGAGATAGTATATTCAGACATGTTGCCTTTTGTTGTGTAATTTGGGTTTGTTTTTCAGGGCAGTTGGATGCATATTTGGGGAACTTTTGAACAATTCGCCATTGTTTCCTGTGAGTGTGATTTTCTTCTATATCAGTTTTGATATAATTTCCAAACTTTTTCCAGCTCCTTACACATTTCTGGTATCTGTTTCAGGGTGAAAATGACATTGAACAATTGTGTTGTGTTTTGCGTGTGTTGGGAACACCAGACGAAGCAAGCTGGCCTGTATGTACATTTTATCCTGAGGCCGGTTATTCAAAGCTGTATTCGCGCCTAAACCTGAGTTAAAATTTAACCTTACCTGCAGTTTTTGGTTTCTGTATTTCTGCATGTCTTTTCATTTTAAAACTTTAGAAAATAAAACCTCTGTTAATCTAGAAAAATATTTCCATGTTTATACCCAAGCTGTTGGGAAGATCGCTTTGAAGATTTTGTTAACTCAAGGTTAAGCTAATAGGTTTTTGAACAATAGTAAAGTTGTTAAGTCTTAAGAGGCAATTTTTTTCAATGTCACGTATTTGCAATGAAAAGTGTTCAAAACCTAAAATCTTTTTTGCGTTCCTCTCAAAATTACTTTGTTTTACCTTTATTCTCTAGTTTATAGAGTTAGCTACCTTTTTAAATGCATCTGCCGGTTGAGAAACATAAAATAATAGTTAAAAATTGTCAATTAAAATACAATTATCAATGATGCTTAAAATTGACGCCATATTTACAGTCGTATAGGCAAAACTTACTGAACTTCAGACATCATTTTCTCTTTGGCGTATCATCTAAAATCTCTTCATTTTAGCATTATTTTACAGATAAAGCACTAAACATACTTTTTAAGTTTGTTTGCCGATTGAGAAACGTATCGAAAAATAAAAATTTTGAATTTAGTCATAACCTCGAGTGATATATTATACGCATTAGTTTTGAGCGCGTGGTACGTAACATACAAAAAAATCTCCTCAAAAAAATGGTCACCAATCAACACCCCTAATATTTTTAGGGGATGACAACACTTCCAGATTATAATAAAATAACCTTTCCTGAAATGCCTCCAATACCTTTGGAGAAGCTTGTACCGGATGCTACCTCGGAGGTAAGTCCAGCTATATTCTATAGACTATACGCAACCAAAACTGAGAACCGTCTTTCAATATTTTTTTGCTGTTTGTATATTACAGGCTGTAGAGCTGTTAAAGAAATTTTTGGTTTATCCTTCCAAATCAAGAATAGCTGCAGCCGAAGTAAGCAGAAATCTCGTAGTTTTGGTATGAAAGTGAATGAAACTTTTCATTTACTAATTTATTTAACAAGTTTGAACTTTTGTTTCAGGCGTTACTTCATCCGTATTTTTTCAAAGAACCTCTACCAGCACATCATTCAGAACTGCCCATACCAGCCAGGAACACTCGACTGCGTTCAGGTGCCCGCGCTGCAATTGGTAAGCTGTTTTATACAGAGACACCTCTTGAGAAATCTTTAGTGCCACCTGATGACATCAAACCTTACATCCGAAAATACTGAGAGGCTGAAAGCATATTCTTATAATGACTGAGACATCGCGTATTTTGCAAGCAACTTCTCACATGAAACAAAGTTTTTCGCCTGGGAAATCAAACCTTACATCAGAAAATACTGAGATGCTGAAAGCATATTCTTGTAATGACTGAGACTTCGCGTATTTTGCAAGCAACTTCTCACATGAAACAAAGTTTTTCGCCTGGGAAATCAAACCTTACATCAGAAAATACTGAGAGGCTGATAGCATATTCTTGTAATGACTGAGACGTCGCGTATTTTGCAAGCAACTTCTCACATGAAACAAAGTTTTTCGCCTGGGAAATCAAACCTTACATCAGAAAATACTGAGATGCTGAAAGCATATTCTTGTAATGACTGAGACATCGCGTATTTTGCAAGCAACTTCTCACATGAAACAAAGTTTTTCGCCTGGGAAAAATTACTTATGGCAACTCAACCGTTCAACCTGAAAGTTAAATCTCCACGTAAAAACTGGAATTTTCACCTATCAGAATAAATGAACACAGCTTTTCTGGATACTTTTCTGATACTTTTCTTTTACTATAGGATCATATAATCTTACCATCTGAAAAGCATACCTCGGAAGAACGATCTCTGCCTTTCACGACAGATAGGTCAGATCGTCCATCTCAAGTATAAGATACCTTATAACTTCCTTCATACGTTTGGCATTTATTTCATTTTGAAATTAACCTGTATACACAGTTATACACATAATTTAGAAGGGAATGTCAAAATTTTTTTCCTGGCAAATTTGAGCATTTTTTACTCACTCTAAAATACACAATTTTGATTGGTTAACTGCTTGAACTCTCGCACAAGACCCCTGATATTAATATTGCCATAGCAACAGGGTTGTATCGATTAATACAACCTGCTGTTTGGTTACCATAACAACAGTCGAATACAAATCCAATATGGCGGATTTTTGAAGAATTTTCAATTTTGATAATTAAACCTATAAAAGTATATAAACCCCCGTTTTTCGAATAAAATGAACTCGTCTACACTTCCTCCATTATTGGGCAACTATCTACATGAATATGAAGAAAAACAAACGGTAGCTTTAGCAAGGTAAGGGCAAAAAAATAACGATTATAAATGCGATTTTTTATTTTAAATTTTTAATCCTTTAATCTTGTATGTATTTTGGGTTTCATAAAACAAATATTATATTGTTAATGGTTAGAAAATGCGTAACTATGCTGTGAAATATAGATATACAATAAATTAAGTACAAACTAACGTATTGTCTGAAATTGGTATAAATTTTGTTCTGGACCGTTCATGGTAGGACTGATTTATATATTATAAACTGCATTTCAAATCGATGTATTTACTGCTTTCGAAGAGCATAAAATCTTTCGTAGCAAACATATATTCAATTTTTAACTTTTTTACCTTAATTTATACCTATTTTTTCCACTAATCAATCGCAGGTCTGATGAAGCAGGTCCAGTTAGTGAGCAATTAGAACAAGTTAAGAATGGTTCTAATGAAGTAGAGAAGAAACCGAAGCACATCAGAACAATGGCTCACAAGCGTCATGCGGAGGCTGAGGAGAAAGCATCGAAAGAAAAAGAGGAGGTCGGTTGAGATTGTTGTAGGCTGTCTGGCTAAAAGCCTGTGTGCTAAACTAATTTTATTTTTTTACTCTTTCTAATGCCAGACAATTTTACTTGTGAAGGGGAGAGTGCTGGTGCTTAATGGGTTAACTGGCCTATCTGCCTATATGTGTCTAGTTGAGCCATTGAGTCGCATTGCACCCTGATGCGCCCTAGTACTTTATTATTTTACTCTAACACCAGATTATTTTACTCTGTCTAATGCCAGACGATTTTACTCATCAATGGGAGAACGCTGACCTGTTAATGGGTTTCAAACTCTGTACATTAGGAATGTTCGGTATACTGATATACCGAAAATATTGGCATTGAAACCAATATCAAATTTTTGTTTTACTCAAATGTAAAGTAAAAGAAGTAGACATTTCGTGTTAAAAACAATGTCAACAGAGCTCTTTGAAATTATCATAAATGGTGTTTCTACTTTTGAAATTATTCAAAATCAAAATTTCCTTCAAATTTCCACTAAGGAATTTTCCTATCTAATTTAAAAAGCAAATAACTGGTATACTGATAATATCGGTATAACTTTTCCGGTATACCGATACCAGGAAATTCTCATACCGAACATTCCTACTGTACATGACACTTTAATAGAAAAATTTATAATTATTGTGAAATCTGCTTCTGTTGAAATTTTAGAAAGCTCTCCATACGTTCAAAATGTGGAACATTGTAAAAGAAAATGAACGTAAAAGGAAACAGAGGATGTTAAAAGATCGAGTGAACTTGCAACATCAGATGATTAAAAAACAGGATGAACTAATTCAAGAAAAACATGAACAGCAAAAAACAGTTAGTATGAAACAAAGGCACTTGAAAACAGCACTCTGATTTTAGAAATTTAATGATGGGCTTTATTGCTAGCTGCTAACATTTCTGTAACATTCTTATAATTAACAGGAAAAGGAAAAGCAAAATTCTCAAGCAAGAACTCGAAAACAAAAGCTTGGAGAACTACCACAAAAAGGTAGAATTAGAAATACTTATGTCATGTACGTTTGTCATTGTCAAAAATGTCCCAAGTCCTGCAAAATATATTGTGGACTTCGTAACTAGTTCAATCATTTAACATATTGCCATGAATATTTTTATCAGTGCAACAAAAACAACTTTCAAAGCCGACAAACAACAACAAACCTAGAAAGCATAAACCAGTTATCCCAGAGGCCCAAAATGAACAAGTCCCCGAAAAAACTTGCGACGAAGAAAAGAAGTCCGAAGCTTCACAAAAGCTGGACACTTTCTCCGAAGAGGACCTATCAGAATTCTTAGAAAAATCAATAATGCAAGATGCAGATTTCCATGAATTACGTTATCAGCCATTACAGATCCAGCTTGAAAGATTGTTTGGTGACGAGGCTGATGGGTATTTGAATCCCACTGTCAAGGAAAGTCCGAGGAGAGTTTTTGATCTTGCTGTAGCAAGGAAAAGTAAGCCAGTTACTGTTTTAATACTGTATATTTTGTTTTCTTTCTTCTTAATCTAGTCGTAATTTTACTAGTTTTTACCTACTATGTTATTGTCTTTTTCATTGAATAAATCATTTACTGTTATGTTATCATTTACTGTTATGTTACTGTTTTGCAGTGGTGAAGATCCCCTCTTACACAACAAAGCTTTGCTAAATATGTTAATGAATTAAAGATAATTATTATGATACTTAACATACTTTTCTTTATATTATTCCCTTTTTAGAAGGTCAACATGGCGCTGCAGCATTGTGGGAAGCATTGAGGGCTTACTCCAGGCAAAAATTGGTAAACAAAGATGCGTTAATTTTGCCTGATGTTAAGGTACAATAAACATTCGTCCCTTTTTCTGTCTTGCTCTTCATTTAATTGAGAATGAAACATACATATTCAATAACTTGTTTTTCTCAATGTTTCAGAATGCATACGCGTGTTTTGTAAGAGAATGTCTACGACGTCATATCACGCCCATAAAGAGAAACTTTGTTAGTGAAGAAGAGGTGAATGGAATGTTTTTGTCAGTATGTGCAGCAGATTGTGGCCAACGTACCTTAGTTGGAAGTGTTGGCTGCAATATTTCTGTATTCTGTGTATTTGCCACCAAAGATATGACTACAACATACAACAAGAAGAATTAACATTATTTTCCCACTCTTGATAACTGCTGGTTGACCTCCATCTGTTGCAAGATTCATTGTTTTTCTGATCGATTCTTGCATGTCTAGGACTGAAAATATCCATACCACTACTTTGCTTGATTTTGCAATGGCTAGAGCATGTTCCATCCTGAGGAATATTATTTTTCCGTTTAAATTTCAGACTCCTGTAAATGTTAATCCTGAAGAAAGTGATATTCTAAAAGACGTCAAGTATCGAAGACATCGTCAAGAGCTCATGTATCGTATAGCACATATCAATCAAGATAAAACAAAATTATTATTTCAAGTTATTGGACAGCCACATTACTCGGAAGAGAAGGATGAGGATGGAATAAGAAGATATTACCCTGAGATAACACATGTATGTATTCTAGAATGTTGAAGAGTTATAATTACACCTACTTAGCAGTTACGAAAAATAAACTATATAGGCCCTTCGGTCATTCTGGTCAGTGTAGCGCTCAGACCAGCTACAGTGGCAGTTGTTTTATTGTCTTGATTTCTATGTGATTACAACTTTCATGCTTTAATGCGTTTAATTAACTTTTTAGGAAGAGAACGAAGAAAAACTTCCCTTGGTTAAACTTCCAGATATTCACAATAATTTAACATCAAGTAACACGCTAGCTATGGGCAGCACACGTTCAGTAAAAACAAAATCCAAAGGACAGCATCTTGAGGCACAACCTCATGAAAGCCGTTCCAAACTGGTTTTCTTAACAGAGAAGAGGGCAACATGCCGAGGCCAGTTTGCAAAACGTTTAAACAAAGACGACAAGGAAGATTCGAATTTAAAACAGACGAAATCAGTTGATATTTTGCAAGGGAGTAAAACGCCCAGTCCGGTTTTTTCACAAACGTTATGGGAACCTTTAAGTATGCAAGCTTTATTGGACCATCAGGTGACTGTCCTTGAAAGACGAAATGAAATGGCTGGGCTTGATTCCTCTCAAGTATGGAACGTGTGCAGGTGATGGTATTTTATCCGAACGACAATAACAAGACAGCTACGCACTGAGAGGGATGCAACTGGCTGAAAAAAATAAGCAGAACTTCAACGTTACAAGCGAAGGCCCTTCGCTCAAAACGTTGAAGTTAATGCGAATATTTTTCAGGTAGTTTATCTCCTTAATCTAGGGCTGTTTTATATGAAGTGATAGTCCTGACCTATTTTGATCAACAAGGTGCTCTAGGGAAATGTCTTGCCGTATACCCTGGTCCCAGAGGTTCTTGTGCCGCCATATTGTCATGCTGCCTCCCATTACCACTCAAGAAAATTTTCCACGGCGCAGAAAATTTTCCACGGACAGAAAATTTTCCGAAAATATCATTGTCAAAAGTTGATCATTTTCAACTTCAAATTTTTTTTCCGACGGAACATTTGTGTCAGCCAATCACATCTTTCAAATTTTTCTTTCCGCAGAAAATTTTCTTGAGTGGAAATGGACCTTAAAGGCCGGATTCCACGAGGCGGAATTTTTCGACCGAAACGAAATTTCTCTTTGTCTTTTTACAATTAGTTCTGCTCGAGAGCTCTGAAACAAAGAGAAATTTCGATTCGGTCGAAAAATTTCGCCTAGTGGAAAACCGCCTTAAAAACCTCTGTAGGTAGCAACTGACAGGCTCCTCGGAAGAGAGGCATAAATGACAAAGCCATAGTTTGCAAACAAGTAGCCTGTTCATATTTGGGTGGTCAAATCAATGTCTAATGGACAACTCGGGACAAGTTAATGATTGCAAAAAATGACTGAATAGTACAAAGCAGCGATGTTTTGCTAATTTTAGAAGTGGGGGGACGCTATTGAAAATCAAATGGGTGTGGTCACGTGATTGGGCGTGGCCAATGGTCATGAAATTAAACAAGCGGGGGTTTAGTCTATAAATAGACATGCTTGTTAGTATTTTTGTGCTGGTCTGCTAATTTTCTGCAAGTATATCAAGTTTGAGGGAGATTAAAATAGTGACAAAATTACGTTCTGAAGTATTTCCACGTGGGATGCTTCACTCGCATTCAATCTCTACCAGGGGGAACGACATTCCCCCATGTTGATTTTGGCAGGGGGATGCTGTTCCCCTGGTAAAAAAGGTGGGGGGGGGACGGCATTCCCCCACGAAAACATCACTGCTACAAAGCTATAACATGGCTCTATGTCAGAATTGATTTGCAAGTTGCAGCAAAAGTTTCTTTAAAACAAGAGCCCTGTGAACATCACCACAATGCAAACTGCACATAGCTTTGACGAAATGTGTTTATTTCTGAAATTAATGTTCACAGATTTTTCTACTTCTAAATAGACTTAATCTAAAGTCAACTACTATTAATTTTGCATTCAAAGTTTGTAAAGAAAAACCTTTCCATGCACTTATTCTTGTACATATTGTCTTGTATACATTGCAAGAAAGTAGGAAACATTTTTCTTTGCTCTATAATTACAATATAGATTATAATAGAAAAAGCTTGTGCAAGACGTGTCGGTATAAGAGTCAGTCAATTACTAAGACCAGTTGTATAAAAAAATCTGAATATTATCATAGTGTTTACACCACACCATGAGAAATTTGTCCACGAATCAGTATTATTCTAAAGGATAGGGATTTGAATAAATAATTTCCCTGAGATTTTCTGTGATAATACACCATTTAATTCAAGTTCTGATGCTTAGCAGGCGCAACCATCTTTTGGTTTGTTGGTATTGTTATCTAATTTGATTTGATCAGGAAAGTCATTGTATAATTCCACCTCGGTTTCCTGTGCTAGCGCATTCTTAGCAATCGTCTGGAACGCTTGTTCAACATTGATGGCTTCTTTTGCACTAGTCTCAAAGTATGGTATGTTGTTCTTTGACTGACACCAGCCTTGTGCCCTCTTTGCAGAGACCTGAAAAACACAAATTACAATAATGAGACTATTTACAATATGTACTGTAGCAGTAGTGTTAGATAAACTTAACTATGTCAAGTGTTTCTCAAGTCTCTAAATTGATTGCAATTTTCCTCATTACCTTTGCAATTTAAAAAAAAAAACTCCCTTGCAAATTCCTTGAGGGAACTTGCAATGATTAATCCTCATTCCTGTTAGAAGTTCTTAACATCCAGTTACAAGTTCCTAACTTCCTGTTCTGTTCTGCACGTTGCAATTGGCCAACAAAAATAATCAACCAATGACAACACTCAGAACAGAACAGGAAGTCAGGAATTAAAAACAGGAATTTAGGAAATTCTTTGAAAGAATTTAGATAATTTTTTGAAAGTGTTTTTTTGCATTGGAATATTGAAACAGCCGATAAGAACACTGCAAATTCCCTCAAGGGATTTGCAAAGCTAATGAGGAAAATTTCAAATGAGTTAGAAAGTCAAAAGAGGAATGCTTCACATGGCAAATTTGTTCGCGCGAACAAGTTCCTACTTTTTTACTGTTCGCACAAACAAATTAGCCTGGCGGAAAATGGGCTTTAGACACTAGACAAAGCCAGTAAGCTAAAATGATCTATATTTACACTGGGTGGCTCTATCAGTTCTACAGTGCTCTTCTTACGGACCCAGTAAGAGATGTCTCTTCAAGTAAGGGTAGTCTCTGATACTGACATTTGTGCTTTTGTTCATGTTTTGTTAAGACCAGAAAATTTGCATGATATAACATACCGCTCTGTTTTCCAAATCAACCTTGTTTCCCAGAACAACAAATGGAAAATTTTCAGGATCTCTTGGACTGGCTTGGATTAGGAATTCATCTCTCCAACTATCAAGTGTCTTAAATGAACCAGGTTGTGTGACGTCAAAGACAAGAACGCAGCAATCGGCCCCTCGGTAAAAAGCAACTCCCAAACTTTGAAATCGTTCTTGACCTGCCGTATCCCAGATCTAGACGAAATTTGGATTGTGTCATTGTGAGAAGATGGACATTGTTTCCGAATCACATGCATCACCCTGTCATTTCAGTGTGTGAACTAGATAAGAAAATTCAACTCCCAAATTTCCTTTGTAAAAATTTAAACGGTGCAATACTACCATGCCTAAAACCGGCCCATTTATCGATGATACATACCTGCATTGTTACTAATCGGTCGTCAACCATAACCTCCTTCGTAAGAAAATCTGCACCGATCGTAGCTTTGTATTGGTTGCTAAACTTTTTATTCACATATTGGTTCATTAACGAGGTCTTGCCAACACTGTAATTAACATAACATAAATATGAAACCTAGACGTTTTGGATGACATCCTTCCCAAACATTTTATCGGCCACCAGTTCAGTCAATAACAGTAGTCGGTAAACCCAAATTAATAACATACCCGCTATCTCCAAGGATAATAACTTTTAATAAAACCTTCTTTCTTGATGACATTTTATATTACACTCTACGAACCGGGAAAAACACATTTGATTAGCCGATTAAAATGCAACATGCCCCAATGTGTCCAACTTTGTCGTTTTACTTAAAACAAGACAATTTTACATGTCATGGCAACAGAACTAGGCAAAAAGTAAATGGGACTATTTACTTGTGTTTTTTTAATCCGCTAAATGACATTCCCATATGTAAAATGGTCCATTTGGATGAATTTCAGTTATGGCAACAAATGGGTCAGACACCTTGATTTTTTTAAGTACTGCTCCATGACAGAATGCGAAACAATTCTTGGAAATACTACAAGCAATTTCAAGAAATCAACTGGCAATTTTTGTTTTGCATGAATATCGTAAGCATATCAACCATTGTTGAATATTCATAATGAGTTCTAGAACATGGATAGCTTGCTTAAACCGCAGTAACTAAGAACAATTTACATGCATCATATCTTGAAATATTATATATACTGCAACGATTTTTCGTTGGCAAATCGTTGCGTAATGTTTTTCGCCTGATGGGGCATATATCGACATACTTTCGTATTTGAAATTCAAAATTATATCGGGAAACACCCTAATATAACACATATTAAACTACAATATCGGCATAAATTTGTCAAAAAAACATCGAGCTAAGATAACATTAAATACAATCTCGTACGAGAACAGGAAAGCGACAAATCTATTTTCATCGAACAGGACGAAATATCGACCTATCCAACAGCGTGAATTTCGGTCTAAAATAAACCAATAAAACATCCGTTTTTAGCCATGATTTTCTTACCTTTGGAAGCTTGGAGGTTAAAATTAAATGTAGTTATGTTTGTAAGAGTTTTATAGAGCAGCTTCGCTGAAAAATAATGCGAAGAAATGCCAAAATTTCAACAGATCTTGACAACGCAACTCTGTAGATTGAAAATGCAGGAATCTCGTGATGAGGAACAGAAATTTTCCGTGACGTCACCACTTCCGGTACTGCTCTGTGAGAGTGAAACTGGAGTGATGGGAAATAAAATTATTGTTACACGAAGTATTTGTACACTGAGACCGAAAAGATTGCGAAAAATTTCCCACGAGTTTTGCACAAGAAAGTTATATTAATTGTTCTGGTGGTTTTATTAATATAAATATGAAGAAGTCATCAGGAAAACCTAGCATAAAAGGCAAACCTATGGGAATCAAAGACCATGTTTTAGATTTGTATAGAAATCCTTCTAAATGGTGAGTGAATGAAGTTGTACTCTGTATATTAGTCGAGATATTAGTGGACTGGTATTAACCCTGTAAGTGGCAATGCGCCCTGATGCACCCTATTTTATTATTTTACTCTGTCTAACGCCAGATGATTTAACTCGTCAAGGGGAGTGTGCTGCCACTTAATGAGTTAAACTTGTTGACATATTTCTGAATTATATGGCTCCCCCCACCCTGTAAATATAAATTTGGCCTTTGCCAAATCACCAAAACTATTATTAGCTATATTTCAGCATAATTTCTTGCTGACCAAAGGTCATCATTCCCACAATGTCATTTTCACAATGTTTTAACATGATCATGAAAAGATAACAAGTTTTCCCAAGCGAAAAGAACCATCCGCGGTTTTGTTAAGAACTTTCACCCATTCATGTTCTTTGGGCTCAAGACCCTAATTGAAAACTATTTAATTCCTGTTTACAGGAGATTTATCAAGCATACATCAATATTCATACTAGCAGTGTACGGAGCTAGGTCGTTTTCCGATATAGACCTCATGGCGCCACCCCAACCACTACAATAAGAATGTATATTAAATATAAGAAGAATTCAATGGCAGGTATGTTCCAGGGTTTTCAGAAATTTATTTTAAGAATGGAATGGTTCCGGTTATGAGGCTCACCAAGGGGTTATAACAGACAGGCAACATTCCTTAATTAAAAAGAAGTGACAGACTATCTAAAAAAGAGCCACAAAGGACAGCTTATGGGAAAAAGTGACAAATTGTGATTTGTGTTATGGGTCAAAAGTGACAGTGACATTTATTTCAATAAAACAAGCAACAAAGCGGCTACAAAATGAGTGCAACCTAGGTTACACCCTTGGTGGGCCTCTGTTATGAACTAGTGATAATTTCAGTTTCATAATAAAAGTAATTTTTATGCAGTCAAAGTAAATGTGAAATTATTTTTGTTTTTAGCTATGAAGGGAAAGATTTGAAATTTGGCATATCATTCAGTGGTTTTAGCAAGATTGTCCATTTTATTTCTTTTCACTTTTTCCAAGAGTATTACTTGGTAGTTGTTCAATTTATGTAGTACATACTGTAACTTGTGATTAATTTTGATAAAATACAGAAATAAAGTAGATTTCTTGTAAATTATTAGTAATTTATTGTTACTTTTGTTTGTGCAGTTGAATCTCCTGACTGCTTCCATTTTCCTCCCGTCAAGTTGACGACTCTGTTTTTAGATTTGATCATGGCTACTCTTTATAATCACAACGGTTCTGCGCGACCTCCGGGGAAAACCTGACAAACTAGAAATTCTAAATGGTTTTATTTCATTCGTTTTATGTTACTGAAGAATGGCATTGAAGTTTTTTCGATTGCTGTAACCGTCCCGAAGTTGTTACGGGTTTACTTCATACGTTCGTTTACAACACGTACCGAGAAGTTTAAATCTTTCGAAATTCTATATAAGTACAAATTATATGACAGTTAAATACTATTTAAAACACGAGCAGGTGTGTTTTATCAGATATAAAACACGAGAGCCCAACTCGAGTGCTTTAATCTGATGAAGCATGCATGGACTGCGAGGGTTTTAAATGGCTTAAAAACGACCCATCTGATGTGAGTTCATTGGCGAAGGAGTTTTAAAAATAAATGTTGTCCAAGAGGAGAAAATCAAAGTTATTAGTTTATGTAAATGACATGATTTTTTATCACATATAAAGCCACTGACACGGCAGTGATTTCCTTTGTCTTTTCCTGATGAATTATTAAGAAATATTTTTCCTTCGGGGGAAAAATGCGCAGAAGTGTCAGATATTTTCAGCCTGCTCGCAGATGTTATTCTTACGCCAAGCGAGTTTTTTTGTCGCTTGGCGTAAAGAATAACAACGCTGCGAGCAGACCAAGGCCCAAGGGATCTTGCAGCCAGAAAGTGTCAAATAGGGAGTGATCAGGAATCTGCTTGGTTCTTGGTTCACAAAAGCATTTTGTGCAGAATTCTGCAGATTCTTCAGAAATTATTTGCAGTTTTTTTGCAAGTTAAATTTGCAATAGTTTGCGCAGTTTCCATACTATGATTGCAAAATATTTTGCGCAGGAAATCAATTTCCTCCGCAAACAGTCTGGGATTTATACTTGTCCATGCTCACACGCACGTATGAAAAACACTTTAGGGTGTTTACTTTTTATCAGTTATGGACATGTTTTAAGAACCATGTTGAAAACACACGCCATAGCCATAGGCATCTTCACTAATTTTAGCAATTTTCAGATACAATCAGGTGTTATTACGCCATTATACACAATGACGCAAACACATACATGAATTTGAGGTTAATGCTTTAATAGCAAGTTACTGGAATCAGAAGACCTAAAGTTGCATTTTTCCTGCTCGTGATTAGGTCTAAAAAGTATATAAAAATTTACATTCGAAAATTTCTTAGGAATCTTCTCGTGTTTGTGCCACTGATGATTTGTGCCCGCAGAAGTACGATTAAATCTTAATCCGCCAAATCGGATTCTAATTAATCCGCGACAGAGTTGATTTGCGACACAGATTACCCAAAACAAGGCTATAAAAACTTAGATCTGTGCGCATATTTCAAAATTGGAGAATTACAAAATGTCTTCAAGTACAGCGAATATTTCTCGTCTTGCGCGGGCAGAAATACCGTATTTAAAGAACTACAACGCTTATATAGGTGGGAAATGGAAATCTGCTGCGAGTAATACAACATTTCCCGTGTTTAATCCTGCGAACGGCGAGAAATTGGCCGATGTTTCAAACTCGGGTCAAGCTGATGTTAAAGAAGCGGTGTTGGAAGCTGCACAAGCATTTCAAAGCTGGAAACTGAGGACTGCAAAGGTATTTGTTTGTTATTATTGCCAAAGTATACACTTTTTAATGCAATATATGTCATGAAAAAACAATTCTTATGAAGCATGAAGCTATTACAAAACAATGGAATGTACCCCCCACCCCCCTGGCACACCCTTTCCAATTTGTAACTTTGTAATCAATTTCTTCAGATGTAGCATATATAGTGTGTCTTTTACTTCAGTGACTAGAGTTTGGTTCAATCCTGCAGTAGTCGTCTGATTATAATAATTTGCCTCAACATGTGAGTGAAGTGTTTTGGGTTTTGTGGCTTTTGCCCATATCAAATACTGTCAAGATTCCAGAGTTAGAGTAACCTGAACATTCCTCGGAGGGAAGTTTTAGCACCCTTGGGAGTGTTTCATATAAACAATTTTAAGACGCTATTAAACTTGCCCCCAAATCTCAAAATTTCAGTGCTTTTACATGATACCAGCTATTTGGTTTTTAAATGAATGTTAATGTGCCCTTGGATACTGTTTTGCACCCCTGGTCCTAAATTTGTAGCTTTTGCATCCATGAGATCTCATTAAAAACTGTCCAACTCTGCAGTCTTGAACACTGGAAGTTTTCTGAACTAGAAACACTGCAACATGGCCAATAATAACCAGACCCATTCCAATTTCTTAAAATAAATTTCTAACGACCCTACTATAACAGCCAATGGGCTGAGGAAATATACCCTACTAGCAGTGGAGGAGAAATAAAATTGTCTGCCAAGCAGAATAAATGCAGATATTTGCCCCTGACATTTGCTGTATGAAAATTTAGTATATAAAATCAATAATCAGATTATAACACATGTTTTTTTTTTACTTAATCATATAAGAACCAAAAAGACAGTAAATATTATTGTCTGTTCAAAGGAAAGAAGCCGTTATCTTAAAAAATGGAATGAGCTTCTCATGGAAAGAATGGAGGATATCGCAAAAATCATGACAATGGAACAGGTTAACTTTAATTACTATTTGAAAAATTTTCAATTTGAAATTTGCAAAAATACTATTTCATACATTTTAGACATGTTGTATGACAATCTGTGAGCTGCAGATTTGGTATAATTTATGTCATAGAGGACAATGTTAAGAGGTCTTGCCCCCCCCCCCTTCTTAGTTTTGAAAGAATTACAAAATTGGTCCTGAAGAAAAGTGGGGGGGACTCAGATCACCCCCATTCCCTCCCCACATCTCTGGCATGATCTAGTAAAAACCCTTGCTTTGAACAAAAATTTATCTTAAGTTTGTTTCAGGGCAAGCCTATAGTGGAAGCTAAAACGGAGGTGGCTTATGCAGCGTCATTTATTGAATGGTTTGCTGAAGAAGCAAGAAGAGTTTATGGCGACCTCATTCCAGCCCCGACTGCAAACTCAAAAGTTGTGGTCATGAAACAACCTGTTGGAGTGGCAGCACTTTGGACACCAGTATGATTCTATTATAATTGTGGTCTGTTACAATTATTCTGTCATGCAGTCAGCCTGAAACAGGCATTTTGGCTAAAAGTGAATTAAGGTGCTTTATATCATTTAGTTTATACGACCACACCCTTTTTCTGACTCTTGTTTTTGTTATCAACATCTATAGTGGAACTTTCCCTTGGCCATGTTGACTCGTAAAGCAGCTCCCGCTCTTGCAGCCGGATGTACTGTGATCTGTAAACCTGCAGAAGATACACCATTGACTGCCTTAGCACTTGCTCAGGTTGTGTATTTGTTTGTTTGTTTGTTTGTTTGTCTGTCTGTCTGTCTGTCTGTCTGTCTGTCTGTCTGTCTGTCTGTCTGTCTGTCTGTCTGTCTGTCTGTCTGTCTGTCTGTCTGTCTGTCTGTCTGTCTGTCTGTCTGTCTGAGGCACGTTACCACGTGATAACAGCATCATATCGTCTCCTGCAGGTGGCAGAAGAAGCAGGCATTCCTGCGGGTGTTTTCAACATTGTGCCCTGTTCACGTGACAATGTGGATGAAGTCACCGATGTCGTCATGGAAAGTAATCTGGTTACAAAATTTTCATTCACTGGATCAACTATTGTAGGGAAGGTTAGTTTGCCACGGTACTAATTTGCGACGATTCCTGACTGTGTAATTTTCATATACCTTCTGTTACCCGTTCGTATTGGTAAATCCGAAGCCCTGTGGATTTTTGCGTCGTGTAATTACTGACTTTAAATGTTAACATGTCTGAGATTGACCACGAGCTGGTCTGACTTGAACTGTCTGTAGTTGTGTGGGTAGTTCCAATAGTAACAAGCTTTCATTGGTAGGGATGCAACTGCCTGAAAAATATAAGGAGAATGGCCTTTCCCAACGAAGGGCCTTCGCTCGAAACGTCGAAATTCTCCTTATATGTTTCAGACAGTTGCATCCCTACCAACGAAAGCTTGTCGTAGTTGGAACACCCATCAATTTTTTTAATCCTTGATCCTTTATGGTATCTTTTTTAATCAGAGCTTGAAATGTAGACGGCAATGGTTTTGACCGGGGCTTAAGCTAATGCAACGTGCATTATTTAATCAACGCATGTATTTCACTAATTCTCTCGCCTTTTCTTCCAGTTATTATTGAGGAAATGTGCAGATACAGTAAAGAAGGTTTCGGTTGAACTGGGTGGCAATGCCGCCTTCATTGTATTCAACAGCGCCGATGTGGACGCCGCGGTTAAGGGAGTTCTGTCGGCCAAGTTCAGGAATTCTGGACAAGTGAGTAAAATGTGTATGGTATTTTACAATTTTTGTCCAACTTATGAATGCTACACTGAAGTTTTAAAATTTTCTAGACATGCATCTCGCCCAATAGAATCCTCATTCAAGAAGGAATTTACGATCAATTCTCGGCAAAATTAGTGGAAGGTATTGTTTGAACCCACTTTAAAGGTCACAGACTACAATGTTCCTCACTGTAAAACTGATAGAGCTTTCCTGTATAAATACAGTTAGTTTAGCAAACTTTAGCTCATTAGTTTGTCTATTTTCAAACTAGGAATGAAGGAATTGGTAGTTGGCAATGGTTTGGATACAAAATCAAGTCAAGGCCCTCTCATTAATGAAAAGGCTGTGTTGAAAGTTGAACGACATATTAAAGATTCTGTAAACCAGGGCGCCCGAGTCATTTGTGGTGGAAACAGACTCGATGAACTGGGTGGCACATTTTTTGAACCCACTGTACTTACGGACGTTACTAATGAGATGCCTGTCAGTCGTGAAGAGACGTTCGGGCCCGTAGCTCCACTTTTGAGGTATGGAAAGTTACTGTATATCCGTTCAGGTTCTGTATGTGGTGTGTTGGGGATGGGGTAAAGCCTTCAATGCTTCATATGGAAAATTTCTCGTGCAATTTGAAAAACATACACCCGTGAGTTTTTCAAAGACTTCAATAATTTTGATAGTTTGAAAAATATGCCTGACCACGGTGGGAATCGAACCTACGACCTTTGGAATACTAGCCCAATGCTCTGCCAACTGAGCCTGAGTACATTACACCAATTTTGATAGTCTTTGAAAAACTCACTCGTGCATGTTTTTTCCAAATTGCACTCGAAACCATAGTATTACCTCACTCAGATGAGTTTCCCAGTTATCTTAATGGCTGGGTTTTACATGCAGGACCTCTATGGAGAACAGAGTTAAGAACTGATAGAGCTGTCAAATATAAGAAAAAGTGTAATTTAGTTAAATTTCTGTTTCAGATTTAAAAACGAGACTGAAGCGATTGCAATGGCAAATGCGACGGAGTCGGGTTTAGCAGGTAAGGAAGACAGAACGAAAATTAAACTAGTTAAAAGATCGAAAAGCAAACTTTCAAACTCAGATGTTTTGTAATTGTATTTCCTCAACTCATTAATTATTTGATCGTTCTAATAAACGTTGATAAATTAAGGTCCAGACACACCGGACGCGATTAAATTCGACAACGCGACGCGATTTTTCGATTTTCACTGACCGATAACTTTGATTCTAGTTTAAATTTTCCAAATATTTAGAACTAGAAGCGTTATAACATTTTGAGTTATTTGGTCTACATATCTTTCAAAGTTTGCTCTCATTGACTGTTTTATTAACTTACAAAAACTAAAAAATCGCGTCGCGTTGTCGAATCGCGTCCGGTGTGTATGGATCATTAAACTTGAATTTTGTTTCG
>CACRXK020005099.1:0-29230 GCA_902702795.2 Paramuricea clavata
CTGTTGTGAGGACTTAATAACGAATTAAAAACGTCTGATTCAAATTCCGCGTATGAAACAGGTCTTACCGACGAAAAAAGGATGATGTATTATTAAATTATTTTTGTTACTCGATAATCTTGCAAGAAAAATCGAAAGATAAACACCTATACATAAGTCTTTTCTTCTGTCCTGCATGTGCAAAGATTACTTTTCGAGAATATTTAATATCCTAATTAACCTAATAATAAATAATGATTAACAGCGAGTGAACAAAGCCTATTGTGGTCAGAATTTGAAGAAAAAGTGCGGCAGAAAACGTTTTCAGCAAAAAAAGTATACGTTACTTAGAAAAAGAAACTAGTACTAGTAACCTACCTTCCCCACACAGTTCTATTCTAAGACAAAAGTTCGTGTTTCTTTTGGATTGGATCTTTATATATCTCGCATTATAAACTCTATTAAGCTGCGTAATGGATGCTTGGTATCCGTTCTGGTTTCCTGTGATCTAGCGAAGAAACAGTTATCGTAAATTAAACGTTGTGTTCCGCCAGTACCGTGAATCTGCAGCAACGGAAAACAAACCAAATTATGGATTTATTTTGACCTGCGGTATGTCCAGTTTGCGGTTGCGCTATATGCAATGCGCTATATCTCTCCATTTTATCTGCAGACTTATATATGTTAAAATTTTGCATGATGTATAGCACCGCTAAAAACTTTCATTATACAAAAAATTAAAAAATTCTGTAATACCAAAAACATTTTACCAAAGAATAATTACGACATTTTCGCATTTTCCAAAAAAATGGCATTACAGAATTTTTTTATATTTTGTAAATTGTTAGCTTTTCGTCCAAGTAAAGTGGTGCACGAAAAAAAATTGGGGGTCACCATGCTTCTTTTTCAACTATACGAGACGATAGGCCATTTTGGAGTAAATTTCGTACATGTATGTCGTCATAGCAACGAACTATCTGTTAGTAAAACTAATATAATTTGAAAGTAGAGATATCAAAATATGTAAAAACCCCAATATCTGCTGAATAAATCCTAAAAATTCGTAGTTTGAACATGTCAAAGTGTTGAACACCTGGATTTTTGAAAACTGTATCGAGTCACCTTAAATAGTGATTAACTTTAATCAAGTAGTTAATTAAGTCGGTTGTATAAAAAAGTAGTTAGCGTTAACGGTAGTTAACGTCTAGTTAAAGTTAACTGTATGCATGCTCTAGGGTGTCGTTAACTTCCCAAAAATAATTAAAAATGGCGGTTTTACAGCTTGTCAACTTTTATGAGCGAAATGATCAGTTGAAAGGCAACCGCTTACGAAACGTTTTCCAACGCCATCTTCCCTGGCCGAAGGCTTTTCAGAGGAAGAACTAGTAAAACGTTATCAGTTTGTCTGTTTGGTCGAGAGTCATTACTGGAAAATCATGCAGGTTATAGTTTTTTCTGGACCATGCATGATAAAAATATATTACGGCTAAATCAATAAACCTGAAGTAAAAGACTTTGGGGTTTGATATAGTGCTTAATAAGAATGACGTTAATTGCTATTTATACCTACATTCTTTTCAGCAAAGTTTTTATTACAACCATAAATACCTTTTCGTTATTTTCATAGCAAATATACCTGTATCGCACTACTCGTATCCACCAAAGTTTTATCATGACTGTATTTCATTGAGTATGACTCACTCCATTGTGTCTGATCTTTATTACCCATAACCACAACCCGTGTTATGTGATATTCTTTTTGAAGATCAAGTAAAAGATAAGGTGCGAAACCTGAAGCACACCAGCCACTTCCAGTAAACCTCGCATATCGATAATATGTAGAACCACCTCTGCCAGAAAATACTTCGTTTCCTGCGTCATTGAGTAACGGATTATCGCATATCATACCTACAGTTAAAACAGAGAAAGTAAATTAACGTCTCGCCGTTATCGGGCTAGTATAGTATTAATGAAACCGAAAATTGTCAGTCGAGCAAAAACCATGTCAGTCGAGCAAAAGATACGAGCAAGACGTCGAAGTGCACCAGGCGCTTCCAGAAAACCTCGCATATATTGATAATATTTAGAACCACCACTGCCCGAAAATGCTTCGTTTGGAAAATTGCATGTGCATCTTTCAGTAAAGCCTAAAGGTTTATCACATGTTTGTCTACAGTGAAAATAGAGGAAAATGGCGTATAATATGTAATGAGAGAGAAATCCCCAGCTAGAACCATTTATATCATTTTACATGTTTGGGTATATTGTGTTATACAGTGAATGCTTTAAACCGTTTATCACAGGGATTAAGAATGAGATACTATAATTATATTAGCATAGGCATGACGTCAGCTCAGACTATGGGTGAGGTCTAAATTATAATTTGTTGATGTTTATGAAAAACCAAGTCTATTTTGATTTACTTTTGCAAAGCTTGCAGATCATCATACAGGAGTGCTAACAGTATAATTAAGTTATTCACCGAAGTAGTGCATGCATGGAAGTGAGGAGTATAGTTTCAAAGAATACGTCCACACACTGTTAAACAAAACTTTAGGGATTTCTATGTATTTAGCAAAATCGCAACTTCTAGATCTTTTAGCACCTCCCAAGTCCGCTACTCGTACGCCATATTCACATATTGCAAATGGCATGTAAACTTCAGAAGTGGTTGTAAGGTAAACTGTCAAAGATATCTGTTTTTTTACCGAATAATGTACTGTTAATTAATTTTTACAAAAAAATCATGATTTCTAGATTGCATTCATATCGATTATATAGACTCAGTTCCGAAATATCATATACTCGAACCGACCTGACCGCGTAGGTCAGTTGCTAGAGCTTTGGGCTAGTATTCAAAAGGTCGTAGGTTCGATTCCCACCGTGGCCAGGCGTATTTTTCAAGTTTGCACGGTGAGAATATACACTCAGACTAACATCACAAACATCATATTCACAGAAGAAAAAACACCAACACAGAAGAAAAAAATATACTGAAATTGCATATTCCGGTGCAATAGATTGTGTTTGGAAACATCCTTTTTACAGTATAAATTTACGGTAGAAATATAGTATCTGTAATTATATAATAATAGTCTCTGTAAAATTACTGTACATGCTCTGGCGTCCCAGCTGCCAGTACTTTTTCATGTAAAATTACGGGGATTCTTTAATAGTGTATATACAAGATGAATTGTTCCACGTAAAACAGGGGCGTAGGGGTGGGGGGGGGGGGCTATTTTATAAGCCGAGGGCCGGGATAGATTTCGCCGCCCCCCCCCCAAAAAGAAAAATATTGGATTTAAAAAATAATAAAAAATTACTGCGAAATTCTCGAAACTGGAAGTACTTGAAACCGTAAAATTTATATCATATTAATAACGTATCAGCAATTGTTTATTGTTATTCTATACATCATAACAACTTTGTCTATCAATATTTGTTTATTTTTTGTCTTTTGATGTTTTGGTCTTTAAATTTTATTTTGCTTGTTAGGCAGCGGTATTTACTTTCCCAATTAGCTATCATCTAGCGCAGTCAGAAACTACAAAGTAAAATATTTTGTAGCTTACAAATCATAATGACAGAATTTGAAAGAGTTTAACGAAAGTTTTAGATAACATCCTACCCGGAAAATGCCATTTCCGACGATCTGGTGACTCCAAGTTTTCAAAAGTTTTATGCTCCGCGCCAACCATGCATGGTGGCGCCTTGTGGGTTGCACCTTGTGGGAGTCTCCTCCTCCCCCCCCCCGGCCCCCTCCCCAACTTTTACAAGCTAACTACGCTTCTGACGTAAAATTAACGTACATTGATAAAACAAACTTCGTGATCCCTTTTATTTCTCAAAACATTTTGTGGTACGTACACATCAGAAAAATGTTATCATTGTCAGTATTATAAAATTAGGACTCATCAGATAGGAAGATGCATACCTCAGATTTCAGAGGGGAGTTCAAATTTTTGATAGAGGAATTACGGGTATACATACTTGTTTCAGCAAACGTATTTGCTACGTTTACCTGCTTTCTTAGTCCAAAAATCTTTATAAACTTTATTGCTCTTCTCCGAAGAACCATCTTCAGTCTCTATTTCAACTTTATACTGGGTGAACGGTTCAAGTCTTTTAATAATGATACTAGTTCTTCGAGATATAGTCTGGTATTTTCTACTGTTGAGATATAAATTGATCTTTGTTATATAACTGGAGTCTTCAGTTCTTGTACGTATTCTCCACGTCACACGTGCTGCATATTTGTATGGTGTAATGTTAATATCGTATGCAGGAGCTGGAGTTTGCACTAAATGTGAAAACAACAGAATGTTTGGTAAGAAATTAAAACATGCTATTGATGCAGCTTGGTTTTGACAGATGTTCAAAAATTTGGGATCGTTTGATTTGTTAAGTATACTACGCAAGCCTCAATCTCGTTCCCACATACACTTGGGAACGAGATTGCGCAAGCCTTCGTCTCAAATTTCAAATTTCAACCTGCGAACGGGCATACTCATTACGGCTGTACGGCCTGCGGAGGTGGTAGTTAAGTATAGGTCAAATTTACAACGTGAAGAGGGCCCTGAAGGGGTAAAATAGGAACTGGGATTGATCTAATTTTAGCCTGGGAAAATGGGATTTGGGTTGCTGGGACTGGGATTTGGCCACTGGGAATGGGAAATGAAGTCCTCAAAAATGGGAATGGGATTGAGGTAATGCGAGTCGACTCCCAATTTTTCTGCATTTTGAGTATTTTAAAATACATTTTTGATCCGTTTTTGGTGTCTTTGGTCATGATTTTTGTTGTTAACTATATTATTCACAGCACTACCTGCGAACAGGCATACTTTGGCACCCGGAATTCTGGGTTTTCTGATTATGCGTGTCTCAGAATGCTGCAAATACCATTTCCGGGATTCAAATTTAAAAATTTTTCGTGCCTTCGGCACGAGCCCCTCCTAATATTTCATAAAGTGTCCGCCACTTGCTTAAAAGGTCTTAAAACTGTTTATTCTACCGATAAATAAAGGGTTTTTTATTGACTGGGATTTCAGTAACTGGGACTGGGATTTGTAATAAAAATCCAACTGGGACTGGGATTTTGCCAAAATTTCAGGTGGGAAATGGGATTGGGACCACACCCCCCCCCCCCTTCAGGACCCTCGATTAACAATTTGAGAGAAAAGAAGCTAAGGGATCGATACCAATATTTTTTAATTTTGTCACAGGATAAGTGTAATATAACCTAATAGCTGAATTCATATAACAAAATGGATTTCCGAGAAGCTCGTTTGATGAATTTCCGTCTGAGATGATGAATATGGAACGAAAACAACCTAAAACCGGAAATTTCCCAAAATCCTTAATGCAAATCCAAGACGAGTTTCTCGTCTAATAACTCGCAGTCCGTGCTTTATCAGATATAAAACACTCGAGCTGCGCTCTAGTGTTTTATATCTGATACAACACTCCTGCTCGCGTCTTAATTTAAATAGTACTTATACGCAGATGGATTTCTTGTTTCAGAAAAGTTTCCCATCTTAGAAAATCTGTCTTCTAATAATGAATTCTTCTAATCTTAGAATAGAATGTGTTTTGATCAACTTTCATTCACATTTCTCAAATTCATTAATAATTCATGAGCAATTCAGCCAACGATAATCACCTATTTGATCACAAGATGCCATTTGGATAACCCGGTGAAACTTGATGAAAGTCAATAGTGTTTTCATCAAATATCTTAATTACGCATGCAAAATTACTTGAATAGAATTCCTAATTACGCTATGCTTGGTTAAGAATTCTATTCAAATCAGCAAACGAAAACATTCTGTTACGTCTCGATTCATTTGAGAAGCCATATAAACAACTCGAACTCGTGTTTCACGGGGATATCCAAACACTCGAAAACAATGATATCCCGGTTAAACACTCGCTCTCGTTGTTCATATATTATTACATCACTTGGCATGATGTTTTGATCCAGTCCTCAGAAAAACATATATTGCTTATATGAAAACACACGCGTTATTTTTTGCATGCTTTTCCCGTAGACAATGACAGATCGTGGAAAGATTACTTTTCAAAACTGTTTGCTATCCTGATTTACCCTTCACAAAAAAAAACTGGTGACTTGTGTTCACATCACGAAAATAAGGCAGAAGCTAGGAAAATCCTGTTTTGGCATGGTACGAAAAGGGTGTGAAACAACAAATATATTGAACTTACGTATACCCTCACCTTGCCAAGGGGTCTTTCTCACTTTTACTAATTTTTACACAAAGTAAAATCTTGGTGTTAGTGTCCACAAATCGTCAGTTTAAGAGTAGTTAGCCCTAAACAAGACTAGTCCCACAGTGACAGCGGAGCGAGTGTGTTTGAAAGTGTGTGTGTGGGGGATCAAGCGTCTTTCAATAGGATGTTTCGATCAAGATGAAAGATAAACACCTGGTCCTATACAGAAGTCATTTTTTGTCTGTCCTGTACAAAATTACTTTTCGAAATTATTAATTTACTATCCTGATTAAGCGAACAAATTTTTCATGGAGTGAACGAAGCCATTTGTGGAAAAAGTGCGGAAGAAAATCTTTTCAGAAGAAATAGTGGGGAAAGCCTGGCCCCTGCCTCACCTCCCCCCCCCTCTCTCGCAGCCATCCCTGGACCAAAAAGTAATATGGGAAGTTGCCCTCCTGTCATGGAAAGTTTCTAGTAAGTTACCTTGGTTGGCAAAGATTAAAGAAACTAATACTAGTAACCTACAGTACCTTCTCCACACAGTTCTATTCTAAGACAAAAGTCCGTGTTTCCTTTGGATTGGATCTTTATATATCTCGCATTATAAACGTTATCAAGCTGCGTAATGGATGCTTGGTATCCGTTCTGGTTTCCTGTGATCTAGAAGAAAAAATAGTTATCGTAAATTAAACATTGCGTTGCGTTAATTAAATTGTAGCAACGGAAAACAAACCAAATTATGGATTTTTTAATGTGCGACAATGTCCAGTTTGCTGTTGCAAAATATTTAATATCTTAAAGCTTTTCATTTCATTTCAATGTTATATATATAGCTGGCGAAAAGCAAGGTTAATGCAAAATGTTTATGCAAATCAGGAGAATTCCGTAATGTGGATTCAACAACTCCGCATTAAACATTCATTTCTTTCGAATTATCATCGCTTTATTCCTTCAAAATCGAATCTAACAGATTACTATTTCAGATACCTGCATTAATCTACTACCGATCAAAGTTTCAGCACGACTGTATTTCATTGAATATGAGTTACTCCACTTTGTTTGTTCTTTATCAGCTATAACCATAACATGTGTTAAGTGATATTCTTTTTGAAGGTCGAGCAAAAGATACGGTGTGGAACCCGAAGCACACCAACCAGCTCTGTTAGATCTCACGTTTCCATAATATTTAGAGCCACCACTACCAGAAAATACTTTGTTTGGCGAAAACGTGTCAACGTCACTCAGAGATAGCGGTTTATCGCATATCTTGCCTACAGTTAAAAGAGTAAAACTGAGTAAATTAACGCCCGCCTTGGCATTGGGCTGCTGCATAAATCTGTACACTAATCCCAACTTGTGACGTACGTGAAAGGAATCCCCGAACTAAAATCACCAATTTATCTTCCCATGTTTATGCAAGTCAGATACATATTGTGCTACAGCGTTTCAACATTATACTTAACAATTAGGAAGGTAAGTATGTGGAGGTGTGCTAATCATTACATGCAGCTGAGCGCGGAGCTAAACTGGGCGAATAGAGCAGCTGAACTTGATCGTGTTGAAGGTTCTCTAAGGGAACCACCTGCATATGGCTCATGTTTGATCACGAAGTATAGTTCTAGTACGGTGAAAGGGGTCGGTTAGGTGTGGGAGGAACAAGAACACATGGAGAAAACCAATACCTCAATAAAGTTAAGTTATGTCAGCCGATTTTATGTTCTTTACTCACATTTGGCCCACGTCAACTTAGAATTTGAAGTGCTTGTGGAGCGAACAAGATTGATACAACAGGACGTTTCACTTGGTCGTGTGCTATAACATATCAAGCTCCCAGTTGCAATATCACGTCCTGCCCCAATCTGAAAATTAGAACTAATATCATTCGTGTCCATTTCTTTAAATCCCAAATGCTGACACAGCATTTTCTGACGATTTTTATCCCAATGTTCTTCTTTAACTCTTCGCCAAATTAAACCGTCCTTTATTTCGATGAAACCTTCGTTTGCCCAATGTGTTAATCTCATCTTGGTTGCTAAAACGAAAAGTTTAGAATTAAAGAGTGCGCTTTATTTTTTCGAAACTGTTAAATTTTGAAGATTTGTTAAGGAAAATATTACAAACATATCGAAAAATATTGGCTCGCTCAAGTCGTTACAACAATGTTTGGGAGGATCTTAGATGAAAATTTTGAATGATGTCAAACCTAATCTCTACAAATAGTAGAGGTGCGGATCGGATTGGACGTTTATAATCCGACAATTGGCTAATGTTTAAAATCCGATTCGATCCGAAATTGTCTAATCCGAATCCGATCCGATCCAAGTTTTGATAAAGAATTCCGATCCGATCCGAAGAATCCTTTAATAAAATAAATTTTTCATTCAAGTGGAAATATTTAACCAAATAAAAATAAAAGCAAGAAATACATTTCAAGGGTGACAAAGTGACGACTAATTGAAGTATCAAACGAATAATGCAGCGACAACCGCGTTGTCGTGGATAATTAATTCATTTTATTTCGAATATTGAAGTCCGATCCGATCCGACTACAAAACAACTTTGTCTATCCGATCCGAAATGAATATTTTTGTTCCGAAATCCGAACGAATCCGATCGAATTCGGATCGGATTTGCACACCTCTAATAAATAGTGGATGCATGCATGGATGATCTTGGACGATGTTGAACCGGCTGCTGGGTTTGAACGCCGGCCTTTTTTATTATTTTCAATTACTATATAGGCAGCGTATATGTAGCATGCGTGGTTGCTTCTACTTACCAAGCCTTTAGCAAAGGCTTTACACAGCAAAGCTGCACAAAGGTGCTTGTATATTGTATTCCATTGGGTTAATAAAATATTACATTTACTACTCTAGGAAGCATCCCGCTGCTGTTGAATATTTCTATATTTAAGAATATCGACGACTTTACCTGCAGTTATGTTTGAGCCGAGGCTTGAGCTATTGCTATCCACACAAGTGTACTCGATGTAAATTTCTTTTAAATTATCACGACAATATGGTGATGGTAGTAAATTACTGCCCATGATCCGTTCACAAGATTTCTTTCCACCACAACGAGATTTCACCTGACAATTGGAAAGTGGACTACACTTTGCGTCAATGCTTGCACTGCCATCAAACACGTCATTATTATTGAAATCTCCATAATCAGCTCCCTTGATCGCCATACGTTGCATTGAAGAACAATGAACATTTTCCATTTTGGCGCCGTAGTCGGTCACTGAACCTAAAACGGAGTTAACAATAAAATATCAATCTCCCTCTCCAAATCCAGCTGGAAAAACTGTAGATATTTAATTTCTCTTTTTACTATAGCTATAATGATATAAAGTACTAAGCTATAAGCCGCGAGTATACAAGGTTTGGTTTGGTCCCCTACATCTTACACAGATGGACATATATAGCTCTATTTTAAAAGCGTGACCTAGCTCTTTCCAATTTACAGGTAATGCAATTTGCTGCCATTATATATAATTCAAATCACCAAAGCCGATGACGAGATCAAGACACTAGTATTGGAATTAAATGGCATTTCATGCCTTGATATTCTATTTTTTACCCCTAGATAACGAGTTCATGTTCTTGGGTTTATAACAAACATCATAACCCATGCCCCCTAACTTAAGACATCTTCTTACATCTTTTGACATTAATTTTCACAAAATTGTACGGTGTCACCGTATTCCACTTACCGAAAGTAAACTGTTCTTTTAATTTGTCACAATATGTTTTACTCAACACATAGGGTTTTGAAGGCTCAGCACATACGGTGCCCTTTTGGTAAAATTGTAAAGATCCAGCAGCTGTTTGTTTTAAACGATGTACAGGATTGCTTTGGTAGCTTTCTCCACTAGGTGATACACCTTTATATACAGCCCAGCGGCTGTGATACATTTTATCTGGGGGAGCTACCAAAGTTCCTTTTGTTTCGATATGTTGTAACATTTCGTTATCTCGATAACGGAACTGTCCACTAACGTTCAAGCAGTTGTCAGTCATTACAACATAATAAGATAACCCAGAAGTAACGTTTAACACGCGCTTATCCGATCCTGTGATACACTTTCCAGACTGAGTATGCCTGAGGAAAAAACCACGACAACCTACAAACAAAAAATAAACATTAAAAAGACACAACGCGACAATTTCGTCTTTATATATAACAATTCTTGTGTGTGGAAATCTATATGATGTGCATGATATTTTTTTATGCTTTTTCATTTTCCTCTCAAATACTTTTGTCACCGAGAATATGGCCGCAATAACAACTGTTGTCACTGTTGGTCATCGCAAGTTTCATTATATCACTGCAAAAAATCCATTTTTCGCTCTGAGTTATTTTAACACATAAATTTGCGTAAAATGCAATGTTACTCATGCAGTTTAAGAGTATTTTTACTCGAATATGCTGAGTATAACTTCAAACTCAAACACCTGAGTAAAATATTTTGAGTAAACCACTATCGTTTACGCAGCTATAATCGGTAAAATTACTCATTTGAGTAAGTTGCTTCATATTTACTCGTTATTCTCGAGTATAGAATCGATGTTTTACTCTAACACTGAGTTAATATGCTTTCCAAACTGATCGATTTACTCAAAGCTGAGTAAAGATGCGAATCTACTCAATGTGAGTAGAATGTACTGGTCACTCATGGTTTGAGTATTTTTACACCGGTAAATGTTTGAGTAAGAAATATCGAGTAAACACCACCAGCTACAAAAATGTGATGAGTAAATTTACTCAAAGTGTAAATTTACTCAAAGTCCGTCGGCTACCAAACAGTTTCCTTAGGCTAGTACTCAAAACTTGTGAGTAAATTGACTACAATCTTTTCAGGTGAGTCAACTCAGTATTGGAACAAAACCTTTACTCTCAAATAGCAGGACAAATAGCACCGATCAAAGATAGGCAAGAAATTGCTTATGTGATCGACGGCAGGGAAATGGATCTGAAAGCAGGGAAAGTCAATAAGCATGGCTGCCGATCATCATGATCGGGAACCGCTTGGGAACGTTATTCAAGTCCTGATTCCTGAATAGAGTAAACATCATCTATATTCATCACACGATAACAACGTTGAACGAAAATAGAAAAGCACGAGGTCATGCACAGTATATATTTCAGGGTTGCTTATTTTGTGATATTACGCTGCGATCAGAACACACGCAGCGATAGTCTTGTCTTTTATTATATTTTGGCCCTTTCTCTAACACAATCTCATCTTTTTGTAACCTAAACTCTAAACCATAAACCTATATTAACCTAACCTGGACCTTAAGGGGAAAATGCTGATTTTAAACAGGAAAAGAGCAGGGCGAGCGGTTTCAGAAAAATATAATATCATCGTAGGCTCATCGCATTATAGCTAGGGTCTATATGCCTTAGGCTAATCGCAGTATATACATGTAAGGCTATATACTGGAAACGTGTGTCACACGATATACTGTATATCCTAATGGCTAATTTTAAATAATTTAAAAATCGAAATGTTGCTGACTCGCAAGAAAGCGATAATTAGCAGTACTGTTTGACTTGCGTGCAGTCAAACTGAATATTTCGTTCTTCATTATTTAAAGTTACTTAGGTTATTATGTTGCACATTTTCCGGTATATACTATTCTCTATTGCATTACGGACATCATTTATAGCCTTAGCAGACTTATTATAGATACTGCCGGAATCAATAAGACCCCATATTCCGTAGCTTTGCAAGAAGTTCAAGTACAGTGTAATTCAATCTATAATATATTCACGTCATGACTTGAAGGACTTTTGGCTTTCATTTGAAACATCAGAGATTTCAGTACATGAATTCTGAGAATGGCTAAAAGGTTATATAACCAGAGTAAATATGACCCATTTTATGTACTGGGAAAAGCTATCCAAACATTTTTCATTTGACATTGACACTGCGCATTAAGCGTTTGACTTATCAATCCAAAAAAACTGAACATACGTGGAATATCGTGTGGTATAGTTAATTTTAACCTGAAGTTCAGCCCCTATTAAATTAGGGCCTGAACTTCAGGTTAAGTTAATTTAAATCCCCCGCTCCAAAAACATGTATGATTTAGAATTATAAACTGGATGGATCTAACAAACAAAGACAGGGCAAATCGCGATACAACCTTAGACAATTCAACATCAATGATTACCGCTGACTTGCATGTATGTCTGAAAGTCAGACGAACGGCCTTCGCCCGAAACGTCGATTAAATTGTTAACACATAATTCTTCAGATAGTTGGATTCTGTAACCCTCAACTATATAGCACTTATTCCTATCTACATTCTACACAGACAACATACCTCTACGCTCATATTATTCAGTCTGAAAAAAGCGTACGACTAGAAGTTTTCTGATTTCAACTATTTGGGGATTTTTTGCAGCGGATGTTAATTAAAGGGCATTTCCGCTCGATGTTTGGATTGTGATGGGACGTCTGGGATCTTGAAAGGGATTTTGCAGGAGATGTAGACACTTTTAATCATTTTCAGCAATTAATTTTAGTTTCATATTCTTTTATTTTCAGGAATTTTATTTTAGTCATATACAGTAGTTTCCGTATTTAAGATTTTAGGGACTTCGCGAAATTTGACAGGATTTCGGGAAGAGTGCGACGATCATTGGAGTAAGGTCTGTTTTATCCGTCGAATTTCTGTCGCGTCGAATGCGATTCAAACAATAGATAATGAAGCTTAATTAAAGAGGTTTATAATCTCATTATCTATTGTCTTAATTCCATTCGACCCTACCAAAATTCGACGTATAAAACAGGCCTAATATAGCCCTCCGTTTACTAATACCATAAAGTACTTACCTTTGTTAAACACAAATAATGTTATACCACACAAAAATAACCAGCGATGAACTAGCGACGACATTCTGCTGCTGATTGTGGAAACTGATACAGCGAAAGCGAAAGGCTATATGCTTAAACCACGAGTTCCTTGTCTTTGACATGACTTTGTAGTTCCGCATTTTACTTCCTATAAAAACACGAAACGAATATATGTTAATTAACTGACTTCATACAAAGAGCAATGTTTATCACCAAAATAGTACTTGGAAATTGAATTTAATTCTCTGCACATACTGCACAGTTAATTCTTTGTCGGTTTGTATGGCGACCAATATAATTGATTTGTTCGGTGGAAACACCATGTCATTGATATCGAAAAAGCTTTCGATTTATAAGCCAGGAAGTTCATCATGCACGAGTGTAATTATAAAACCTTGTCGATGAAGATCACGTTTCCCCGACTAACGTCTGTATTGTTGTATACATGATAAGGTTCTTCGACTCTGAACATTTGCCTAAATGTGAAATGGTTCAGCATGCATCCAAACTATACCGCCATCTTCCTGTTTCGTGATCGAAATATTTAGCCGCGAAATTTCGTTCATAAGTCGCGAGTTGAATCATCTTTAAATTTACCAAAACTTAATAAATAACCCGTATGTTAGGGGATATTTGTTCGACTTTTAAAATTTGAATCCAAAATGAGAATAATTTCAATACGGAAACAATAGTTTTGCACTCAATTCCCAATGGTGGTAAAAGGCAATTTTGATAGGCGATAATAACAAATCGGGTGTATTTGCCAAATTTTGGGTTGCGATGGTGCAAACTTAAAGAGAGTTTCATTTCACAGTTAAACTTAAAGGCCTGATCATTATTATGGCAAAAAAGTAAATCTACCGGTATAGTTCAAAGCTGGATTAGCGCCATAAGCGTACGAGGTAGAGGGCCACGGAGAGGTGCATGGGAGGCCATGGGGGGGGGGGAGGGGGCAATTGGGGACAAACAAAAAATGAAGTTGGGCAAATTCCAAAGCCAAAAATATGTAAGAAAATTGTCAAAAAGGCAACCAGAATGTAATCAGTGTGCATGGCCAAAATTTTAATCACTTCGAGAATTCTTACTGCATGCATGCAAATCCGTTTATTTCAAAACGTTTGAAAATAATACTTTTATTAATCCAAACAAGACCGTCTGGAAAAATATCTCCATGATTTTATACAAGCTGTTTTAATAGGAAGATTGCTGTGAAGTTTCGGTAACCTAGGATTAAATTAAGCTTAACGAACCGACTTTTGAACAACCGGCCGCTTGTATACAATATAATGTAAAGCACTCTTATACACTTAAGATCAGTGCTAATCTCAAACCGCATCTTTTATAACAAACACCGCACAAAAAGAAAGTTCCCCCTAAATATATCATCACAAGACAGTTCTTAGTAAATTATTACCTGATAATCAAACCTAGCATTAATTAGACCGATGGTGGTTTGTTTAATGCTGAATGAAGAGAGGGGCCATTCGTGCTTTAAAGAATAATTTAGCCACAACTGAATACAAAAATATCCAATTTCAAAATTAACAAGAATCACTTCATTATTTAAAGTTTCACAACAGCAGTAAATTGTTTCATGAATGATTTAATAATGGGTGTAACCACCACACTTGTCGATCACTTCAAGGTATCATCTTCTCAGAAAGAGAATGATGTGACCTGAACTCGCAAGATCTCAACCCACTTGAGATTTTTTGGGACCAGCAAAAGCGATCTGTCTATCGTCGGTTCGAAGAATACAGCATAACTTTAATATAAAAATCCAAGGCTATAAGTGCCTACATATTGGGAGTAGTGTATTTCCGTATGAGACATCGCCCTGGTAACTCAATAGTGATAAATATTGATATGGTCTCATCAGCTACCCAATGTTTGGCAAACTGTTCTAGACTTCTAGGCCAGTCGATCCATTAACTGAGCATGCGCAGATTGTGCATCCTTATGTGTAACGAATATTATAGAATATTAGTAGTATTGTCGTCGAATTTTTTAATTTTGATTGGTAGATATGCGAGTCTACGGAAGGCTGAAGAGGGCCCTGAAGGGGTAAAATGGGAACTGGGATTGATCTATTTTTAGACTGGGAAAATGGGATTTGGGTTGCTGGGACTGGGATTTGGCCACTGGGAATGGGAATTATGAAGTCCTCAAAAATGGGAATGGCATTGAGGTAATGCGAGTCAATTCCCAATTTTTCTACGTTTTAAGTATTTTAAAATACAATTTTGATCCGTTTTTGGTGTCTTTGGTCATGATTTTTGTTGTTAACTATATTATTCACAGCACTACCTGAGAACAGGCATACTCTGGCGCCCGAAATTCTGGGTTTTCTGATTATGCGTGTCTCAGAATGCTGCAAATGCCATTTCCGGGATTCAAATTTAAACATTTTCCGTGTCTTCGGCACGAACGTCTCCCAATATTTCATAAAGTGTTCGCCACTTGCACACACGGTGGCTTAAAAGTCTTAAAACTGTTTATTGTACCGATAAATAAAGTTTTTTTTATTGACTGGGATTTCAATAACTCGGACTGGGATTTCTAATATATAAAAATCCAACTGGGACTGGGATTTTGCCAAAATTTCAGGTGGGAAATGGGATTGGGACCCCCCTTCAGGACCCTCGCTGAAGGCCCAAAAAATTACGAGACTCTAATACTTTGTGCCTTATTTTGATACAATTAAGTCAAAATAAAAGAATACAAAATGTGCTAGCCTATACAATGCCGCGTGTTCTGATCGTGATGTATGTAATAAAATATCGTACATTTCTCTAAACTCGACGAATTTCTCGCGATATATAACATCTCCAACCATAGCCTTACATTACGCTACTTAAAAATATTTAAACTATTCTACTATAGATTTCATGAATAGGTTCATTTCTATGAATATATATATATATATATTGCTCGATAATATCATTATGAGTTCGAGACTTTTATGTCTTCCAATCTGAAGAAATGTTTCTATCTTTGGTTTTAAACCAAAACACATTATTATTGTATAATGTTTCATCGGGACGAATTTCGTAGTTGAAGATATATCTGCATGGTAATTTATATTTAGATTTGTGTTGATCTATATTAATCGATTTGTGTTGACCCAGCCTTCAGGAAGTGATATAAACAATTTTCTGATAGTCAAACTACTGTACTTGCTCTACCTCAAATTAAACAGGACTGACATTTAAATTAAATGCTGACTGGTCGTCAACCCCCTTCGTATCGTGTGGATGAACACTGGTGCCGAGTGTTTGTAGAGGTTGATAAAAGTTTTCAGGTTCTTTGTGGTCTGTCAAAGATATGTACGCGGACGTTTCCTCTTCTGTAGTAATCTCATGTTTAGATTCAGCCTCATTTCTTTCAATACTTTCTATCACATCGTCAGGAGACTCATATACGGTGTCGTCATTCACGTAAGAAACTCTCTCTGCAGTCAGTTCGATGACCTCCATCGATTGCTTGCTATTTGGAGGTTTTGGAGCAGAATCTACAAGATTTACACAATGCAGGTGAATGTTTGGTACTAGCTATAGTAAAAGTGTTTAACGATTTATACTTTCTTACTTACACATTCCTGTCTATTAACCCCATACATTTAAATATATTACTCAAACATGGGGGAAATTTCCCTTTTTATTCGACTTTTCCGTAATAAGTGCATGATCTAATTAATAAGGGAACGGCTCTAAAAGTGGCGAGGGGCACCCTTATCGCCCGCCGATGGCGTGTGACATGATAAGGAAAAATTTTAAAAGTGATAAAATATATTTTTTAAATATTTTAAAAGTTATAAAATAGTTTAGGAGTTATAAAATATCTCAAATTGTTTTGTCTATACACGCGTAACTGAAATAATAAAACTGATTAATCTTGTGATTTATTATTGACCATTGTTAAAAAGTGGGGGGCCCAAAGACATTTAGTCCCCCCAAATGAAAAAGTGGGGGGAGGTCCAAGCCACCCCCACCCCCCGCTTCCGACGCCCCTGGCCACTATATATTTGGACAACAGTTACGAACTGCTATAAATATCCAATAAAAACAAGCTATGAAGTCAATTTGGTTACCTAATGTAAAAGATTACATACGTACCGGATGTCCCTGTTTGGTCAGCTTGTCTTGATGTCAGTTTATGACTCTCCTTCCTATTGTTATTTTGAAAGCGACGACGTTGGTATATGATCACAGCAAGTGACAGGAGCAAACATAAGGCCAAAATAACCAGTGGTATTATGAGATCCAGGCGAGTGTTGTTGTTCTCAGATTGTTCTGACGTTTCACTATCACTCAAAAATTCCACTGCAATTAAAAGTGTAAAAAATCACTGCTTGTGAAAAAGACCACTATTTTATTTAGATCTAAAGGTTTTAATTTATCCGGAAGTGTTAATCAAGATCCCAACTCATGGGACAGAAGCACAATGGTTTAATTTCAGTTACACTGCATGATAATGGGTTAATATCTTTCTCCGGATAATTCGTTGACATGAATATACAATAAATGTGTGCTTGATGTTTCATATAGGTCGTGAGGTATAACTCCCATGGTGAAATAGAGAGGGATTTATTTACCTGGACGTTTTGTCATAGTTTTCACACTGTTGCTCCACTCTGTCGAGTAGTACGAATCCTAAACGAGAATATAATTGTTAGTGTGCAAATTCTGGCTAAAATTCAGTGACATAACGTGCTATCTTATCAAATTATTTCGATATCTTATTTGTTCACCTGGCTTTCAAAGAATCTCAGGAACACGAGATAACTTGAATTCTGTTCCAGAGGTTGGTTGAAGTACTTTTCTTTTTCAGAATTATACTCCCTACCATCACCGATCACAAATGTCAAAGGTAGAACATCAGATTTTAAATAGGCAGTGATGTACGGATCTCGTGTGCTTGTTTGGTAAGGTTTGAATTCGCTTGTTCTAATATTTTCACTTGGTGTTTGACTGCTTGTGACAAGTTGCAAAATGACCATCACTTCTCTAAATCAGTAAATTTCAATATAGAAACAAACACAAAACAAAGTGCTGTCAAAGTTAATAGGTTTTTATCTATGATTTATTTAAAAGCTTTACTATGCAAATTCGTCAGCTATAGACCATCTTTTGAAATACAAAAAACTGTTTTTATTTTTGCCTACAAAATACTTGGCAAGACTTGAGCAGAGCTAGCAATAGTTCAGAGCCAATCGAGCATGCTCAGCTGGTTAAGAAAAGGCTTGGTGGTTAAGTTAAGCTTGTCGTTAAAAGCTGCCGCAAGACCAAGCCTTATTTTTGCCTCTAGAAGACTTGACAACGCTTGCATACAGGGTGTATCAAAAAAAACGCAACCTCGGAATTTCCCAAGAAATCGACATTGTTTTGAAGACAAAAGATTTTAGGCGCCTGGGAATTTAAAATAGCACAACTGTCAAAATTACTGCACACGCGAGTGCATAAAGCAAAATTTATGCATTTATTTAATGCACAACAACAGTAATATGATCTATTAGCAATTCGATTTCAATTCCCAGGGGCCTAAAATTTTTTATGCTTAAGAATTGCAAAGTGATTTCTTAGGAAATTCCGAGGTTGCGTTTTTTTTTATACACCCTGTATATTGCACTATGATCTATATAAACAACGAGCCTGTTCCAATCCTTTGACATGTGAAAACTTACCTGATATATTCTGCTGGTTTAGGTATATTTAGGCTCAGAGTGTAATCGGACGTTGTGAGTGGATTTACTGGCTCTAAATACAAAAAAAAATTAAATACATCAAACGACCACTCGAAACACTATGACAATGCGCATGCATGCCTAAACTGGTGAGTATCATTTTACAATACGACTATATTTTGCCATCTCCAAACGCATAGATTTTACTATTTCTATAGAAATATAGTTGGATTCTATTGTATTTTTCATGTTCTATTGCATTGCTTCGTTCTTTGGAAACCACAATTTTTATTGTCCACCTCTAAATCATGACTGGTTTGTCCAAACGAGTGCTAGAATAAATGCCAACTATTCATATTACTGAATTACCTCCACTTGTTATTTTAGTGACTTCCAAACTTTTCTCTCCATAACCAGCTTTTGTGCTGGCTGAAACCGTCACAAAGTACTTCGTTGAAGGTTTGAGATTGTTGAGTGTAAGGGAAAGTACTTTAGTGCTTGTAAGTACTAAGCATTCTGGAGCAGTGTCCCTTGTATAAAAGCAAACTTGATATCCTGTCAGTTCAACGTTCTGTAAACGTTCTTCAGGAGCTCTCCAGGACACTTGTAGTGAGGTTTTACCGCGGGAGTTAAAAGCCACGTTCAATGGAGGTCCACTCAGCCCTATAAAAAATATAAGGATTTTTTAGCTTTTCTATTCAGCATGTACGTTTCTGTATCTCTGACGTAGGTTGTTCTTCTACAACGCAGCCTATTATCATCCTGCACTGTATAGAACTGTACTGTTACTGTACTTTTCCGTTAGAGTACTTTGCCGTTTACGATACTTCACTACACTGCACTGCACTGCACTGCACTGCACTGCACTGCATGAGCTGTAACAGAACGTACTATGATTTAAAATGCATAAAAACAAAGGTTCATAACATCACATGATGATCTGAAATTGACAATTTGTACACCTTAGTTCTTATATTTGTGGTCTCATTTTATACATCTAATATGGATTTGTCAGGGATCATTTACCTGGTTTAACTATTGTTTTAACAGTACTGCTCCATTCGGTCGAATAGTACGAATCCTAGACGAAAAATACAGTAATTGCAATTTTAGCAGGACAGTTTAAGTGCATTAACATATACATTCTTGGTGGTGATCAATGGTGTTTGGAATTTGGTAATTAAACGTTTTAGTTTTAAGTTTATACCGCCCAATTACATATATTCCAGTATCGAAGCATATGTGGGCAACTTTTGGCAGTTTTAGATACTATCCATTCATTCCGGGGGGTGTGTGTTATTTTTAACACTTTATATACCAATACAGGTACGTGTGCTACTAGCTATAATGCTTAATAAGCACATTTATATTCACGTCTAATATCATCATAGCTCTCTTCCTTGTGAAAAATCCGCGGAAATTTACTCAAAAGTTACTTGATGTCTTTGGAATGATGCAAAAGACCATAATTACCACGAACCCGGAACAGAACTATTCAGAAATAATCGGTTTGTGAGTCGGGTAGGTTTAAATCTCATCTCACAACATATTAAACTGCGGGGAAAGACAAATAAATATGCATTGTTTTCGCCTTTTACAAACTTATACTTGAGAACTGGGGCCATTTCCAAGCTAAATTACGTTTGCAGTATAATATTTATAGCACAGTTCATAACGCAGCCAGTAGTCAAATTTTATACGTCTCATATTACACGATGCTCACTAACGAATCTCGGTCTAAAACGCTGATTTGCGTTACTATAAATTTTACTTATCTTACATTTTATATGCATATGGGTACAAGAAACCATTTTCCTTAATTACAATCTGTTAATTTTGCAGATATCCCTTTTTAAGTTCGTTTTTGAACGAAGCTCACTACAGAACTGTAAATAAATCTATATCTCATTGGCTATTTTATGACAGAAAGTGAGAATCGTTGCTAGAAAATCATTCGTATCTTAGTCAGTTCGTTACGACAACTTGTAAAATCGTCCTATCTTGTTAAATATGCTAGATTTTAGATGCCTAGGGTAAATTTGTTTGATATTGTCTGCTATTAAGGCTTTGATGGCGTGTGAGCCCATCAAAATATGGTGAGATTCGTGGTGAGATTCGTTTCTATATGTATGTATTATGTATGTAAACTTTATTTAAAGACGTTAGCCTCGTCAACGATTTGTTGATTTTCACGAGGGACGTCTGTTACTGTTGAAAATTACAAATATGATATAGAAAAGAATAAAGAATTATATACAACTATTTACAATACAAGAATTAAGTTCCAAACGGTGTGACCCATATTTCTAAAGCATGCATATACAGTATATTAGAAGATGTTAGCGTGAAACTTTCAGGCAGTTTTTAAAAGAATAAATTGATTGCGCTAGCTTCGCATCAGAAGGAAGACTATTCCACAATTTAGCTCCGCTATACTTAAAGCTTTTTTTTAAAAATTCTCGTTTTGGCTTAGCAAGGGTAAGGTCAGTATAAGTATTGCGAAGATTATAACTGGTTTGAACAAGGTCCCTTCTCGTTAGAATATCCTTCAAGTTCGGCCCAGCGCAATCATTCAGGACTTTATACATTAATGTGGATTTAGTTGTACCCCTTGTAGAATCCGACATATTTATAACCTATTTTATACCTATTTTTTCTCTATTTAGCCCTATTTTTTCCGTATTTTTTCAAAAATATGTCTATTTTATTACTATTTATCAAATTTCATAAAATAGTATATGACTATTTACTCCCTATTTAACATATAGGTTATATATATTTTTCAAAGAAATAGCTTTGAAATAGATATTCAAATCCTATTTGAAAGAGTAATTGACGGAATCTCACTATAAAATAGCTTTTAAATAGCTATTTAATTCCTATTGATGACAAACGAGTCAGTTAGAATAGTTTAAATAGCTATTTTTAAACTATTTTTGCATATCTTCTTTGGAGCCATTCTTAACATAGTTATTAAATAGCAAAATAAATAGGTCTTAAATAGCTATTTGATTCCTATTCATAGAAAATTGTGGCGAACTTTGTTCAAAATAGCTATAAAATAGCTGTTTTTAAACTATGTTTGCTTTTATTTTTGGAGATATTATTAAGTATTGTTAAAATAGTTATTAAATAGGAAAATAAATAGATCTTAAATAGCTATTTAATTCCTATTCATAGAAAGTTGTGGCGAACTTTGTTCCAAATAGTTATTAAATAGCTATTTTTAAACTATGTTTTCTTTTATTTTTTAATTTTTAGAGCCATTCTTAGAATAGTTATTAAATAGCAAAATAAATAGATCTTAAATAGCTATTTAATTCCTATTCATAGACAGTTTGGTCAAAATGGCTATTAAATAGCTATTTTTACACTATGTTTACTTTTATTTTTAGAGCTATTGTTAAAATAGCTAATAAATAGCACAGTGCCTTTTTTAAGGAATTTTTACTAGGGAGGGGGGGGGGGGCAAAACAGGAAAAAAGGCAGAACGAAAAATATGACCCATCGAAGTTTGGCGAACACGCCAGTCTGAAGAGAGATTTTGTAAAACTTGAATTTATTAACTTCTCCTATATAGACAATAACTTCAACCCTTTGTAGCTATAATCGTACAGCTATAACCAGTGGCGTAGCCAGACCTTAATTTTTTTTTTTTGGGGGGGGGGTCGAAAAGTCTAGGAGGGTCCGGGGCATGCACCCCCGGGGAAATTTTCAAATCTAGGGTCCTTGAATTCAAGCGATTTCAAGCATTTTGGGAGTGAAATTCCGAAGAGTTCCGAAGATTATAAAGTACATCGAAGACATGAATTTTTCCAGACATTTCTACTCGGAATTAAAAAAAAATTCGCCCCGGGCCCCCGCCAACCTCTGGGCGGCCCTGATTATCAAGTAAATCAACTGCAATTCTGACAGCAATCATGAGCAATTCTGCTTCGCACTTCGGGGGCAGAAATGGCTTTACTGGGGGGGGGGGAATTCTTTCCCTGGGGGGAAATCCCCCCCCAGATATATAGTTAAAAAAGGCACTGAAATAGCAAAATAATTAGATCTTAAAAGCTATTTATTTCCTATTCAAATAGAAAGTTGTGAGAATTTAGAAAGGGTAAATGTATTTATTTAACTGGTCAAAATTTCCCAGGTTGAGTTAGTTAATTTTAAATTTTTCATCAGTTCATTGAAATTATATTTACAAAAATATTTATAGTCTTTGTGGACTTTGTGGAGGTAGGTATTTTGTCTCTTGACAAAACAGCATTTTTGACAAAACACCATACCATGAATACCACCAAAAATTCTTACGATGAGCGCAGTTTGACAGACTGGTGCCTAATTTTCTTACAACGCGCGCAAAGCTTTCTGGGATAGCGTCACAATTTACAACGCCATATTTTAAAATTTTTTTGTTTTAAACTTTCCGCTCGAAATGGCTCAAATACAGAGCTTTTATTGAGCGAAACTGTTATTTATTGTAAAGATAAAAGATCCGGGATGACTGGGAAACATCCAGGTAAGAATTTTGTTATGTTTTATATATAAATAGAGCAATTTTGAAAGGAAATAGTTACTATCTTCATTTGTGAATTTTGAGCACATGTTCCGGCTTAAAATTTCAATTTGCTGCGACAATATTTGAATTAAAACAACATTAGTTTTATAGAATGGCTTACATTTGACTCAGCCTTTATATTTATAAATGATGTTTATTGTAATGCCAAATAGTATACTTTGATCTTTGTGTATACTATAGTGTATATGACAGATTCCAGTGTTTGTTGTATAAAATAATATAGATTGACATGATGGCATCTACTCGAGCATCTACTCAATTCTCATATGCCTATCCAGACATGTCCCAGCTAAACATGGTTTGAGAAAATTTATCGACTGGTTTCAAATTAACTGGTACTTTCATAAGTTTCCAATATTTATTCATATATAGGTGGGTGAGTTTAGGATAGATAAAAATATCAATTTGATGTGTTGTTGTCATATGTGGCAACTTGATTATAGATGTGTCCCTAACTGAAAACAGTTAAAGTCCTTAGTTTGCTTGTTCAAACTTATGAATACATTTAGTTAATACACCACATGTTCTGCTTAATAATATATGTAACAACCTTTGGGCTACATTTTATATATTTTAGAGACACCTCGGCAAGGGTTTGATTGTTTTTGGAATTACCCATTTCACTCCAATGAGCCCAATATTCAGCACTTTGTTATTAAATGTTATCTTGCCTAATGCCGGACAATTTTATTCATCAAGGGAAGTGTCTAGCTAGCGTACTAGACTCTCCCCATGTTTCATGTTGACATCAAACACTTCCTACTTATTATAAGTACTTTGATATTATTATTTAACTCTGACATTTCATGCGAGACAATTTTACTTACCGTCTGTGGCATGCTCACCCATATCTCACCTAAATATTAACACCTATAAAGGAGCAATTTGCTCTTACCTTACTTACTTGAAGAATGAAGTTCTTTGTAGGGTGTGCAGGATAGAATGTTTTTGCTATGCAGCTCCATACAGGGTATATGTTGGATAGTTGAAAAATATCCAGCTAGATTCAGGGTATTATTCAAATATATAAATGTTTCTTCTAACCTGTAAAGAAGGCCTGAACTAGCTGCAGCTGAGCTTCGCCCTATTCTTGATGTTACATGATGTTCTTGCTTTTTTTCTGCCCTGTCCCCAGCCAAGTTACTGACACTGTATGTATATACTTAACTCTTTGGCTACCAAAGAGACTGCTAACTACAGATTTTTAACTCGTTTATTGACAGACCTCTACCTACTGATAAGTAAAATTGTCTGGCATTTACAGACGGTAAATACTAAAGTAAGGTCCGTAATAGCCTCTGATGCTTCAGCACTTCTACACTTGTTCTCAATTTTTTTTACTAATTATATTTTATTTAAAGACTATTTACATTATATGTTTTAACTTTTTATTATCTATTTTTTAACTACTGGTATTTATAATATATTTTAAAAATATTTATAGGCTATATGTATTTGTATACACTATATTTAATAACTATTTTAACTGTATTAACAGGACATATTTTAAATATTTATTTAATATGTTATTACTATTTTTTAACTATTTTTAATCTATTTGGGCAATATTATATCCACTATTTATTATCTATTTTTAACAAGCTGGGATGTATTTTAACTATTTATTATCTATTTTTAAACTATATTATCACTATTTTTGAACTATGTATTATCTATTTTTAAACTATATTATCACTATTTTTGAACTATTTATTATCTATTTTTAAACTATATTATCACTATTTTTGAGCTATTTATTATCTATGTTTAAACTATAATATCACTATTTTTGAACTATTTATTATCTATTTTAAACTATATTATCACTATTTTTGAACTATTTATTATCTATTTTTAAACTATAATATCACTATTTTTCAACTATTTATTGACTATTTTAAACTTAGTTGAAACTCATTTCAACTATTTATTACATATTTTATACCTATATTGTCACTATGTTTTAACTATTTCATACATATTTATTAACTATGTCGAAACTATATATTTTTAATAATTTCCTTAAATAGCTCTATTTTTATCATATTTGAAACCTATTTAATTTCTATTCGAGTACATCAATTAAGTATTTGTTTAGAAATATATCATGAATAAGAAAAAAATATGGTTCCACTTGGATAGGAAAAAAATAGCTTTTCTACCCCAACTTAAATAGGAAAAACCTCGAAAAAAAATAATAGTAAAAATAGGAAATAAATACTTTGACAAATAGGAATTAAATAGTCCAATAAAATAGGAATTAAATAGAAATTAAATAGTGTTTGGTTCTACATGGGGTGTATTTCGAATGTCTTGGAACCCTGTTATTGGAGAACTAATCTCTGTGTGGTAATTCCAGCCATGTAATCTATTGTGTGTAATAGTTTGTGTTAACTAATTTTGTGTAATACTTTGTGTTAAATGGCAAAATCTGTAAAATAAAACAATAGAGACACAGAAATTTCCAACAATGAGTGCATGCTACTGACATTGTTATTGAAACTGAGTACCAAGCAACATGTTTGAAAATTAAAGATGCAAATTCTTGATTAATTTTGTATTATTTCAGATTAAATTAATTATTAAACCTAACTGTACAATCAAGTTACATGTAATAGACTATTATTATAACTTTGTAGCTCCATAGGCTATTCTTTCGCTGTTCCAGGTTTTGATCCACAAAGTTATAGAGAAAAGTCATTGTTAGTTCTGCCAATTAGGTCTGGCAAGTGCTAGTGTACCACTACACCACTACTCTTGCGATTTGAACATTCAAAAGAACTTGTATTAATCTCTTGTCCACATGACTTACATCACCCTGAATGAGAAATGTCCATTATGCTTATAAAATAGTGACAGTATGTATCATTAGAACACACTTTGAAGAAATATTGACAGAGTCACATATCCCACAATCCGATTACAGGGACATTTACTTTAGAGTAGAACCCAAACCCAACTGTTCAGCACTCTCCTGTTGACGAGTAAAATTGTTGGTGTTAGACACTTGGACAAAGTAACATAATAAAGTAGGGTGCATTATGGTATGTCAGATAAACTGACTCGTGCAATTTTTCACATATGAGTTCTGGCATTTATAAGCCCTAGCTTGAAACCAACTTTAAAGCCTGCAACAGGTAATTGCAGCCAACTATTAAGTTAACCCATTAGGCTGCCATGCACCCAAGCTTGTTATTTTACTTTCAGACCCTCTAATGGCAGGCAATTTTACTTCTCAAGGGGACAGTCTTGTCCATTAATGCATTAATTGTGTTTCTTAACTCCCAAATTAAGTTTCATTTTACACCTTTCATTCCTACAAATACTTTTAGAACTACAACTCTAATGACTGTGGGATTTATAAAACTCTGACAAATTATGTTTGGCCAGATGAATATTGTAAACATCTGAATATAAGCCCTGGGCTTATATTTGTTTGTACTTTGTAAGCATTTTTGATGGACTGAGCTGTTGGAATCCTGGCCCTCACTGCATTAATAAATACCTGTCGAGGGGTTTGCATTAGAGGTGGCTTATATTCGGAATCGCCCGAGTAAATATGGAGGGTGGGACTATACATGGGGGGGGGGGTTATATGTTTGGGGTTATATGTTTGGGGTTATATGTTTATGGTAATTGCTTGATTGCAATGGGTATTGGTTCGAATCTGATATCTTTGGCCTAGCAAAACCTTTTTTTCACTTGTCTGTCATGAATTGACAATTTAATAATACAACTACACAGTAATTATAAATATTAACTGCTACAAAGAACCTGGCAAAGATATCACTCAAAATTTGTCAGGGAAAATTTACTAATACTAAATAAATATAAGTGTACAGTATAAAGGACTCCAAAATCATACGCAGCTTTAAACCCCAACGAACACGTTGATCAGAATGATTTTCATATAAATATTTGGTTCACATAATATTAAAATTATAAAATTATAGCAGTCAACAAGACAATAAATCATATTGAAATATATAATGAGACAAATTCATACAAATTTACCTTCAAAAGAAATATTGTGAAGAGATTCACTGATCTCGTCCATGATTCCGTCGTGGAGAAAGCAAAATAATCAAGAAAATCGAACAATGGCTTTGAAAGTTCAGAAATCGACAGAAATTTCAGAAATCGACACGTTTTCTGCGAGGCGCTTCCGCGTCCCGTAGTGAGCAACGCACCTCGATTCCCGCGCGTGCGTCACGCAACCAGTAAGCACATCAAAGCGCCAGGGACGAGGCTGATACTATATAGTTTATACTAGCGAAGTGTGATCTCGTTACTTAGCTGGGCAATAATAAAGTTGTATACTGATTGTTTCAAAAGATCAAGCCAACAAGGTATTGTAGCTATATCAAATTTTACAAATATATAGGTTGTATGCCAATTAGAAAATCGCCAATAAATATATATATATATATATATATATATATATATATATATATATATATATATATATATATATATATATATATATATATATATATATATATATATATATACAGTAAAATGATTATTACTAGTATTAATACTGTTACTAGTATTAATGTTGGATTCGAAACAAACCTGAAAACTAACTCAGATCGAAAACATGAAAAATATTTGACTCTAATTACCAATCAAGAAAATATATATGATGAAGTTAAGTTTGTTAATGTATCTATAAGCTCTTTAGGTGTATTTGGTGAATCGACGAATACTTTATTTGATATGCTCCATGATCTGAAGTACGACGAACAATGTATTAAATATGTAAAAAAGAAAATAATTGCTACTCGTATTCGCAAGTCTTATTATATATTCTGTAGACGAAACAAAGACTGGAACAATCCAGAACTTTTACAGGTAAACTACGTGAAGCGTTCCTCTTTTGACTTCGTAACTCATTTGGAATTTTCCTCATTAGCTTTGCAAATTTGAAAAACTCTTTGCAAATCCCTTGAGGGAATTTTCAATGTTCCTATCGACTGTTGCAATATTCCAATACAAACAAACTTCGATTTAAATTTTCCTAACTTCCTGTTTTAATTTCTTAACTTCCTGTTCTGTTCTGAGCGTTGTTATTGGTCGATTATTTTTGTTAGCCACTTGCAACGCCCAGAACAGAACAGGAAGTTAGGAATTTGTAACAGGAAGTTAAGAACTTCTAACAGGAACTGAGGAAAATTTAATTGGCTTTTAGCAACATTGCAAATTTCCTCAAGGGATTTGCAATGGAGTTTTTTAAATTGCAAAAGTAATGAGGAAAATTACAATCAATTTAGAAACTCAAAAGAGGAACGCTTCACGTAGTTTACCTGTAAATGTTTAACTAAATTTAAAAGATTTTCACCTGTATATATATTTTAGCATTATATTCAATTCAAGTGGACATCGATAAGCTACCTTTTATTAAGTGAGGTTTATCAATGTATATATAGTATATCGTAAATATCTAATAAAAAGTTTCCGTTATTATGGGAATATGATATACAGTAAATTAAAGCCCTGCATAAAAGAACCAGTGAATTTTGACTTCAGGCTGAAGTGGTTCTTATATAATCTTACTTCACACTATACTTTTTTATATTCTAAACATTAACTAGGGACTGTTGTTGCCCAAAACTATTGCTATGACACTAATATGGTTCTTGTTAATATTGCCCAAATTTCAGGCTAGTGGTTCTTAACCTACTGGTTCTTTTATGTGGGGCTTCACTGTATATTCTTGTTGCATATGTTAAAACTTGTTATTGCCCAAATTTCAGGCTAGTGGTTCTTAACCTACTGGTTCTTTTATCTGGGGCTTCACTGTATATCAATAGACCTTATGCATAATGACGTATCAAGGCTTGATGCCTGCGAGGAATGCTGGTCTTAGTAGTCATCACGGTCCAGGAAAATTTAGATAGTG
>CACRXK020005100.1:0-29228 GCA_902702795.2 Paramuricea clavata
GAAGCCAACAATAAATGTAAATCCATTGACGTTATGTATTCATTTATGCCATATACTTTCTGTCGGATGTTATCACCCATCATATTATCATAAGTATTTTGAGGAGATTACATGGGCGAAGCGCTTATATTAAGATTTAAGTGTTCAGACACTTTATACATATTCTTTGTAAAGGTTGCTACCGTTTTCAAAATGAGAGCTTCATGGTTTATCTGGATAATCAAACATGTCGTGAAAATCCTTGTTCTCACCAATTTTCTGCTCCGATCTTTTATGAATACGCAAAATGCGACGTCGAATGGTCGAAATCTAAAATCTTGTGTAGTGATAATGTTCATTGGCAGAATGTCACGGAAATTAGTAGCAAGTTGGTCTTCATCGAAAGTGGCCCTGGTAATTCAAGCAATATTAAAATGTTAAAGGTAAAGCGTTTTGGGAAGACATTAATTGTAGTATAGAATGCATCTGGAAAACATAACAATATTCATCAAAATAGCCAGTAAAACGCCAAGGAAAGTACAAAGAAATAAATACCGTGAGGTCAGTGCATGTATGAGGACTATCAATGTATACACATGTGCAATATGTACATTTTTGAAAACCCAAGTTGGAGCAACTTACTGAAGTTTGAACATTACGGATTTCATTCATATTCTAGGGTGCTTTTGCTCTTACCCTCAATAATTATATTCCATTTGACGGTCTAAAAACTGTGTTGTAGTACCCACTAGGTAGTAGCATAGTATATTTCTAATCTAAAGCCATTATATAATCTCGAATATACATATTTTAAACTTGCATGCACTGCATTTTATCAGTCAACATTTTTCTCTCGTGATTATATTAACTGATAAATCAAAGAAACAAAAAACTTACCAACTATTCAGACAGAAATATAACTTGATTTCTGCATTTAAAAACTCTCACAATATTTTAGGTATACAAAGAAGCGTTAACGAAATTCAATGGTTCATTAGTGAGACTGGCCATCTCCTGTGCAAACGAAATGAACCCAAAGTCAGTTGAAACGCAATGCTTGCTTCTTAAGTTTAAATCTCTGCCAAGGAATAGAGAGGTTAGTTTTTACGAATGCTTTCTTGTGCCGGAGTAATAAGAGAGAGGAGACAAGCTAGAAGCAATGGCTAAACTAACAGATATGCTACAATACGCAATTGTTAACAAGACCTCCTCTGCAAGGGCGGATCGAGGAGGTAAAAATTTTTGAAAAGTGGGTTTTCCCTCGAAATCAGGAAATCTGCTTATTCTCATCTGAGGCGGAGGTTTTCTAAAGAGCGAGGCAATTTCATCGCTTGGAAAAATGTAATTGTTAAGTGGAGCCAATAAAAATTACTGTCCGAGAAGCTATAGTCACTATTTTAATTAACTATAAAGTAAAATCATCGATATGTATTCAGTTGTATTAGCTCTATCAGTTCTAATATTGAAATTGAAGTTGAGTCAAAGCCATTTCTAAATTGTCAACATTCCAGCTAATTGTTTTCCAAATTGCGACCGGAAAATTTCTATACATTTAAAAAACTAGACTGGAACGTTTTCCGACAGGAATGGGCTGTAAAGATAACGCACTTGGGAACGTATTCATAACTAAATAAGTTCTTTGTAAGTTTGCATCGTGATAATATGATTTAGCATATACTCGGGAGGTGAATAGTGCTTTTCACTCAATTTGATTGGTTGCCAGTTCTGGATACCCTTGCACTATTCACCTCCAGACGAAAACAAAATGGCTTCCTGTTGTGTTACCGACGAGCAACTTTTTTCTACTAAACGAATCTCCCATAATCCGCCAAACACAAAGAAAGCTACAATCGTTTTACAGTGTGTAGAGGTATTCCTTGAAACTATTTCTAATGAATAAAATTACTAAAAGTTTGTAAATATGGGAGCTGTAATACAAATTGCTTCAAAAATGTCTTCGTTTTTGGTCATTTTTGTTTTGTTATGTTCAGTCATTTTTTTTGTTATATGGTATATGCTACAATAATTATTCACCTTAGTGTCGGTGAATAGTGCAATGGTGTTTCGATGCTTATCGGTAAATATCCTTGCGCTGTTCAACTCCACTTCGGTGAATAATTGTTAAAGGGACTCTACAGTCATTTTTTAGTCGAAAAGCCACCTTAAGTAGGGGACTCCACGCAGATTCGTTTGGCTGTATCTTACATGCAGTATCCATGAGTATGAGTACTTCCGCACACCGGAAGACGCATGCATGCCGTGATGCGCATGTCAAGTAGCGACAATAACAAAAAAATGAAAACAATACTTACTTGACTAAAAAATGACTGTAGGGCCCCTTTAAGTGTCAAACATGCATTATTAGCAATAATGAAGATCCGGGCTGATGGATCGAAAGCTATAATAAATATACGTCGTGTTTTCTACAAACCAAAACATATACGTATCCATGAAGATTAAATTAAAAAGGATTTTCTGCCAGGGACGTGCTGGAGTCTTAAAAACGACAACGAATGAGCAACGTCACTTACGTCAGAGGGGGCCCAGGCGCATTGAAGGATGGGTCAATATTAATGTGAGCGTGGGATCGCCAATTTTACAAAAAAATATAAAATTTTTCCGGACATGTCGTAATTTTTCAGGAAATGCTAAAATGTTTCCGGACATATCGTAATTTTATACGAAAATATTTCGGTAGTATTTTCGTAAATTTTGATTTTTACAATATCAATTGTAATATCTTGATCTTGATTTTGAAAATTAAAATTTATATTGTTGATTTTCTTCCGAATGTTTCAATTTTAGGGCCCCATGATAGCAGGGGCCCACACTCGTCCCTAGCCAGCACGTCCCTGTTTTCTGCATGCTAGTCAGATGTTAAATGGGATACGCAGTAACCCGTTTGGGTGAAATCTCGCGCGCCGCCATTGTATAGAAAATTTCAACTGTTTTCCAGTACCTTATATAGCATGCAGCGGTGGTCAGATATATGCGATTTTCTCACAGACAGGATTTAATAGTTGCTTTTCTAACATGTCACAGACCAGATCCCCGCCGCAGCTCACTCGCCAAGCTACGCGGGGCGGACTGCAGAATAGTTTTCGCTACCTGCAGAAAAAAGTTAATATGCATGTAGCAATGTGTAAAGTTATTTTTGAACAACAACAATCCAATAATTTTCGGGAAACACTCAATATATCCAACATATTCAGTTTTAATCGAGTGCAATGTTGTGATCGTTTTTTTCGAACATAGCCGTTTGTAAGGTAACTTTAAAAAGCTTCAATTCATTACAGGGATCAAGTTCCTTAGCTCTCAATCTTGAGCTGAAATTGCGACCACGTTGTCATGTTGACCTCATCCTCTTTTCTAAATCTGTCTAATATCTTAATTAAGACGACGACAACCTCACTAACGATGACAACCTCATCAGAGATGACAACCTCATCAGAGATGACAACCTCATCAAAGATGACAACCTCACTAAAGATGACAAACTCATCAAAGATGACAACCTCATCAAAGATGACAACCTCACCAAAGATGACAACCTTATCAAAGATGACAACCTTACCAAAGATGACAACCTCATCAAAGATGACAACCTCATCAAAGATGACAACCTCATCAAAGATGACAACCTTACCAAAGATGACAACCTCATCAAAGATGACAACCTCATCAAAGATGACAACCTCATCAAAGCTGACAACCTCATCAACGATGATGAACTCACCCACAATAAAGTTAGAAAATAAAGATACCGAAGGAAGTTCAAACATAATCGCTATTGCAGTACCACTCTTTCTCCTCGCCGTTATCTTGGTGCTTACTTTAGTCTGTTTTGTGTGTTATCGAAAAAGAAAAAGGTATATTGGTTTTCATTAAAATGTTGACAGTGCATGTGTATCATTGTTCACTCTTATCAATTTTATCACAAGCTCTAGTTCAAACATAGCTTTAGTTTGAACTACAGTCGCTGTTAAAACATGTCGGTTATTGTAGTATATTGTGCATGTAATAGAATATTTAGCGCATCTTACTTTTTTTTCCATTGTTTCCTTTGTAGAAGACTAAAGTTATCCAACGACCAAGGTGTGTTAAGGCAAAAATGCAATATTATTTTCATATTATATTTTCTCACCATGCTTACCTACATTGAGAAAGAGAGCTCTTGTGACGGGCTTCTCTTATTGCTACATGTATGGAGGGAAATGCGAGTAATACTGAGGAAAATACCTTGCATGGGTGTGTTAATTTTATCATTTATAGACCCGGAGCGAAGGGCTTCGCCCTGAGGGAAATATCATCACTGAGGGAAATATTTCGCCAAATGCCCCGAGTGGGGAATTAGTGAAAGAAATTAAGAATAAACTTCCTGAATAACTAAGCGAGTACAATGTTTAATTTTTTATTTATACTTGAGCTTTTGACGTTTCTCTTTCAAAATATTTGAACCTGTGTCCTTTGGATCATTGAAGGTAACATATATCCTAATATTCAGGTGAAAATCGTGCCAAATTTGTTCAATATGCTAAGCGTGCGGTTTTCACGCGTGAGGCGCAGCCAGCGTGGGATATTATATGAGATCTGCCGTGAAATATAGGCCGATACGGACAATAAATGAAAAATTCGTGTTAGAGGCGTAACACAGCCGGGCTGGTGTAATAATGAACGCTTCCCCTCTAATAGACGGCTCTTCTCTAACAAACATTCCCTTCTAAAATTAATAAAATTAAATAAATGCTCTAGGCGTTTATTATATAATTTACATTATATAAAATAAACAAGACGAATTTTGAAACTAGTTAATTATAATTTAATTGATATTTCAAATCACAGATCAAAATCAACCACCCACCTTGAAGGAATCAACAGTGCCTTTAAATCCACTCGAACCTTCAAACAGCAACCAATCGACGCAAAGGATATCTCAACATTATGAAGTACCGTGTGAACGCCAATATGATTACGTCGATAAAACCGCGATTGCTCCGCCCAAAACCTTCACTTATGATTACGCTGTCTTTGATGGACCACTGAAGAATAACCATTGGACAAGAATAGGATTAGATAGAACAGGTGAACAATCACTATTAAATATTTTTGCTACAAGCCTACAACTAAAGGCAATTCAGATTGACGATATTTACGCATAGAAATTCGTTCACAGCGACACGAGTTCTCTGACAAAAAATCAAACAAAATTACAAAAATTGTCAATTTCACAAAGCTCGAAAATAAAACTTGATAAATTCATGGGATCTAAATAAACTAGAGATCCAGTACAAACACCTATCGGTGCTGTTGCTTAATTTTCAAAATATTATATAAAAACGAAAATTCGCCTGTTTTTTGTTCCCGTGGTTAGTATTTTGCGAGAAACTTTCTGCGTATGTTCACATGTTGCCTACTTGTCGACGCGTTTTACTTGTCATTCTTGACAGAACTTCATGAAATTACGTCTGTATCTAGTTAAAGTTGTCAGTTTGTTTTCCGGTAGATAGAAGTTATTGATGGGTGCAAAAAGTTGTTAATCTTACGTTTGTGATTTTGTCCTAAGTGTGTCAACACCGGACAAGCTGAGAACAACATCACAAACATATATCTTCATGTAGGTGCACAACACCAGAAACAAAAATTCAAGTTGTTATTTTTCAAAACAAACACGTGACCTTTGACTACCAAGCGGCCTTGTTCACATAGCGGAAGTGACACATGCAAGGCATAGTGAAACCCACCTATAAACATATGTCCTTTTAAAAGTACGAAACTTTATTAGATCACTTACAGCATATCAATTAATTAAACAAGACGAATTTTGAATCTTGTCAATTATGTCTAAAACGTATTTGATTTTTCAAATCTTAGATCAAAATCAACCACCCACCCTGAAGAAATCAACAGTGCCTTTAAATCCACTCCAGCCTTCAAACAGCAACCAATCAACGCAAAGGATATCTCAACATTATGAAGTACCGTTTGAACGCCAATATGATTACGTCGATAAAACCGCGATTGCTCCGCCAAAAAACTTCACTTATGATTACGCTGTCTTTGATGGACCACTGAAGAATAACGATTGGATAAGAGTAGGATTAAATAGAACAGGAGAGGACGATTATGTAATTAAGAATGATGCAAAGATGATGCAAGAAACACACGATGACTACGTAGTACGTGACGAGTCGTACGTCTCTGTGATCGAACCAAGACCAGAAAGAAAAGATGAGGAAATATATGATGATTATGTAATACGTGATGAGTCGTACGTCTCCGTGATCGAGCCAAGGTCAGAAACAAAAGATGAGGAAACGCATGACTATGTTGTACGTGACGAGTCGTACGTCTCTGTGATCGAGCCAAGATCAGAAACAAAAGATGAGGAAACACATGATGACTACGTAGTACGTGACGAGTCGTACGTCTCTGTGATCGAGCCAAGACCAGAAACAAAAGATGATACAAGAAACACATGATGACTATGTTGTACTTGACGAGTCGTACGTCTCTGTGATCGAGCCAAGACTAGAAACAAAAGATGAAGAAACGCACGATGACTACGTAGTACGTGACGAGTTTTTGGACGCGGTGATTGAGCCAAGACCAGAAACAAAAGATGAGGAAACGCATGATGACTATGCTGTACGTGACGAGTCGTACGTCTCTGTGATAGAGTAAAGATTAGAAACAAAAGATGAGGAAACGCGCGATGACTACGTAGTACGTGACAATTAAGTCGTATATCACTGTGGTCGGCTGAAGAGTATTATGGCAGAAAATGGGCCAGTGATGTTCACACCTATAGAGGTGTACTGGAAACTTCTAACTAGGGCGCTTAGCCCTGCTTCTTTTAACAGATAAAGTGGAGAGTTGTATCAAATCCACTTAAAAATCCCTAAGAAACGCTTAAATTCTCTGAACGTCTTTAAAAATCTTTACAATTCTAAAATTACAAAAAATCCCCAATCCCCAAAATCGCGTACACTGTGTCGCAGTGATACACCGTCGTTTAACATCAACTGAAAGGTTTTATGAGTGCGAGCTTCTAACTAAACACACATGTACTGTTTCATAAACGAACACTAGGGCTGTTTTATTAATTTTAACAACCTAGATGGCTTTAAACCTAATAAAACACGTACTGCGAGTTTATTAAATGGCTTCAAACTCGTGACTCATTGGTGCTCTTTATATAACGAATACTAAGTAGATGGTTTTATATAAGGACTACTAATGAGGATGTTTTATCGGGTATAAAGTCACTGCACGTGGCATATTATCAAGATTTAACAGGCTAAAAAGTTTATGAATTATTATGAGTTCTTGTAATGAAGTAAAAAGCCTCTGTAGGTTTCTATAGAAGGACTCTAGCCCACTATAATTTTATAATTATACGGAAAAGAAACCATTGTAAATTAGTTTATTAGTTTATTATACATGGACGAATTAAATAAATAAAAAATAACTAAATAAATGCTTTTAGCTACAAATTATGAGTAGTTTTGCAGTGAATATCACAAGCAAGTCATTAGGAAGTTTGACCGATTAATTTGCTTGCATGCAGCAGTTCATTGTCTTCGCAGTTATAAAGCCGTTTTCACCCCCAAACTTTATACAAGCATGAGATAGTAGCCAACTTCAACACACACATTCTAACGTGCAGTTATGAACATAGATTGAACAAGTTATATCGTTATTTTCTACTTTCGCCGTCATGGGAAGTGGTCAAGGACATGCAATACTTAAATCTCTCACAACAAAAACATAACCTATATATTCATGAGAAAACGAGTATTTTACTGAATTTACTTCTAAACATGAATCAGAAACTTCTCACAAGTATGATAACGATAAAAATATCGTCAAAAGCTGTAAAAAAATTAAAAGCCCATTTTACTTGGATTTTAACCTACGATTTTCACGCGAAAACATGCTCGCCCCAAACACTCCCGAACCACACGTCAATCAACAAAATTACTGGCGATTATCAGCTTTAAGCAAGGTATCTACTTCTGGAAGTACTAAGTACACCAGGCTGGCGTATATAACTGATCCGGTGATCCCATAAGTGCATTTTCCCGCTCACTTATTAAAGCCTTTAAGAGCCACGTCACCTCTGTTCATCCTAAACTGTTTTCCCAAGGGATTTCATATAGTATAGGGTCATCCCTTACTGACTGCAGGAAGGAACAGAAGTCAAAAGGCATGCAGGCAACCAACGCAACACCAAACAATGTACCACCGACAGCTTGCAAAAATATATGTGAAATGATGAACAACCTATTGGAAGAATTACAGCCACAACTAGCCGTGGAAATAAAGCCTTGGGGACGGTTAGTTAAAATGTGTAGTAAATCACGTATTTTAGAGTTAACTGCTATTAACTACCAATATTGATGACGAAATGACGTACGTATACTTTCTGGAAGGGTGTATTACATGAAGCCAATATAAATATGTATAACTTCGTTACTCAAGCCCCGGTCAATCAAGGATGAAAGTTGATGAGAGTTTGCACCAGCTCGAAGTTAATGAGAGTGAATGAGATTCGGTAGTCAAACGCGAGGGAAAGTTGCATTTCTCATCAACGGGCCTTAATTGATGAAGTTATATAAATATATTTATATTGGCTTCAATAAGCCGCTTCATGCAATACACCGCCTTCCGAAAAGTCAGTCATTAGGAAATTTAGTCATTATTAGCTAGTTAACTATTTATTAGCTACAAAATAGTGGTGACGAAGTGACGTACTTTCCGGAAGGGTGTATTGCGTGAAGCCAATATAAATATGTATAACTTCATTACTTAAGTCCCGGTCAATCGAGGACGAAAGTTGATGAGAGTTTGCACCAGCTCAAAGTTGATGAGAGTGTATGACATTCGGCAGTCAAACGCGAGGGACAGTTGCATTTTCCATCAACGGGGCTCAAGGGCGGACCAGTCATTTTTTTAAAGGAGCCGGTAGAAAAATTTCTGGTGGGGTGCAAGCGGCACCACTGAGCGAGCTTTGACAGGGGTTAAGGTTAAATACTTTCACACAAAATAGGAGGGGTGAAGCAAAATTTTGGTGGGGTTGAACATTTTATGCGAGGGGTTAGAGAGATTCTAGGGGGTAGCCAATATAAATATGTATAACTTCATTACTTAAGCCCCTTCATGGGCGGATTTACACCCTTTCGGAAAGTCAGTCACTTAAGAGGCTTGTTATCGTGTATCAGTCAAACCCAAACATCTCAGTCACGTAAACCACGAACATCTGTACCCAAAGTGACGTACTTTTCGGAAGGGTGCATGTAATGGCGTATTATTATAATTTGTGAATTGCACCTCTCATCCGCGTTTGACCTGTTTTGAAGCTATACCATTATATATGAACTTTATGCAATTAACCGATTGGTCTGCGGTTGTTAGACTGAATCGGCCAAATCTAACTCGTACAGAATCACTACGATTGTGTTGGTAGTTTGCCGGGCAGTAGCTCTGGCCGGTATATTGGTATATGTTGTCATACAAAGAAACTGTAACTGAAGTAGGGGAGTGATAACATCCCATTTTATGCGGAAGTTCAAGAGGCACGGCATCATTGTCGACATAAATTTCTTTTTGAGAGACAATTTTAACAAGATTATGTTGAACGATTGTATCAAGAGATTAAATAAAAAATACAGATTAAGCAGTATTAGTACGCAAATCTATGTTTATTTGTAAACCGGTTTTCATCAGTTAAATACTTGGAGCACTTAAATATTTATATAAATATTCGACTTTATTTAGCTAATGTACTCAAGGAAAAATAAGTAACAAGTATATTGGTAAATAAATAAATAAATGAACGAATGAAAAATATATAATTGATTAAATCAATGAAATGCAGAGGTAAAAAATGTCATTATTATAAGTAAAATCATTCACGCCTACTTTTCATCAATCATACCGGATGTTTTCATTCAATAGCGTATAAACATCAAATATTCCGTGTATACCGATTCAAATCACCACAGGATACTTAGTGCAACAAAGACAAAGTTAATCCTTCATTTGGCGAACAGCAAAGACAGAGAAAGTATATATAAATATCGTAAGGAGCTATCGTCGTCGTAAGGGGAAGAAAATCGGTCCCGAATCATATGCGGTTTCGGTTTACACACACGTGAATGGCTTTCCCATTCAAAATTGGTTTCGTTTGGTACTGTCTATGTCTAGTTGTCTGTATTAGCGAAAATACAGTAACAGCGTCTTTTGAAATCCAACGAGAAAAAATGGATACATTTACTAACTTAGAATGTCAGAAACCACATAATTGTACAGACGAGCAGTGTGCGAAGTACGGGGCTAAATGTGTAGATGATAAATGTGAACGTTGTCAGTGTAAGGTCGGTAGCGCCACATTTCTGGTGTCTGACTCCACCACATGCAATTGTACTAAAGACGAAAATGTCATTCCGGAGTCAGGTATGAATGATATATTTACTCATACTTATACTGTGTATACAGGGTAAATTTTGGTATCTTAAAATTCGAAGAGATTATAAGGATCTTTGCTCGAATTCTCTTTATCATGTAACACTACCATAATATAAATAATAAGGACGTAGCCATAATTAGTTGCTCTATATTTGACGCTTTGAAACCGAAACTTCTAATATATAATATTACAATCACGGAGCGTACAGACAAAGGATCTTTGGCATTCCTGTCAGACCATATCAATTCAGACGTGACCTGTTTTGATATATAATTGATATGTATTATCAAGGCAAATTGTGCCAAACGGTGAATTACCATATATTTTGACAACTTAAACCACCGAAACGAAGCTATACAGTATACAGCTATTTCAATTAAGGTTGTCGGTCCCCGAGCAAAGCGGAAAAGTCGAATACGAGCGCGAAAGGCTGCTGGGAATCGCTAATAAATTCATTCATTTATTTATTAGCGATTCCCAGCAACCTTTCGCGCTCGTATTCGACTTTTCCGCTTTGCTCGGGGGACAACCTTAATTGAAAAAGCTGTATATATATTATTAAAGGAAAATCTAATACGCCATATTACGATATTCTATGAGTTTTTTCAACTTTTATAGATAATGAATCTTTGCTCAAAAACATCAGACCCCTTATTAACTACTCGGCTGTAATTTCGTTATGTACACTGTAGATACCTTATATCAACACATTGAAAACCGCGCCTTATATCAACACATTCAAAACCGCGCCAAAAGATGAATTATCGATATCATATATATTTGTAATCAAAACTATTACCTATAACCTAATAAAATACTTTTGCCGATAGTCCCGATACCTGAACCCGGAACTGGAACCGCGCATAATTTATTCAAATTATCGCACTTAAATAGCCATTAGCGATATTTTTCAGGGGGGATTTTTTCAGAGCCATAAGGGATTTGACCATATGATTCGACAATGTATATGTTGGTATATACGAAGTTTTTTAGACCAATAAATTATCTACAGCGTGTTAGCTAATTACACTGGCCGTGGGGTGACTTATGGGCGAGTCCATATACTACAATAGATTGTATACACAGCGGGTTGTTAAATCTTGCGTGTTTGTTCATAGCCTATCGAAGGGAAGATGGCTGTGAAACTCATTAGAATAACAATGTAACTCATTATCTATGTTGGTCAACGTTTATGAAAATCTTGTCCTTCACCGTCACGTGTGTATTGTATTCTTGCCCAACTAACCAATAGCAATGCTTTAGGAAAGTCACCTATCCGCGACTCGAACAATGGGGAAACTGGAAATTGCTATTGGTGCATTTGGTAAAAATACAATACACACGTGACGGTGAAACGACCAGATTTATGAATAAACGTTGACTAACATCATAATGAGTTATATTGTTATTCTAATGAGTTTCACAGCCATCTTCCCTTCGATAGGCTATGGTTTGTTAAATCAAACATTCATGTGTGTATGTTATTGATTTCCTGAATGCGGAAAACACACACATGATCACAATTGAAGAAGAAACTCATCACCAAGGAACATAATATACTTTGAAATCGCGTAGTCTTATAATATTCTTTGCTAAGTTAGGCTAATTTTGACTGTTTTTATTATGTGGATTAAGGTGTATATAGTATTACTATTATCATGATGACATTAACTTATATCTTTGTAGTACCAACACCAAGATTTAGGTTGGAGAAAATCACAGAGCTGAGCAGCACACTGTCAAACCAGTGTCTTGCTGTAGCAGACGAACAAAATTACAATATTTCTGGAAAAAATTGCACTTCGTCTCTTAATATGCATTGGATATATATGGAAAAATGGATAAAAAACGGAAAGAAAAATTATCTCATGAACGTTATGACACTTCAATGTCTCGAGTTTCTCGACTGTGAATCGAATGGCAATAAACAAAATACCAGTGAAGTAGCTCTCAAGCAATGTAACAAAACTGATGGACAGTACATTACTGTGGATGAGAATGCCAAGACCATACGTGGTGGTCCCAGAAAGTACTACTTGCGGCTGGAAATGAAAGCAGGTGATGTAGGGTATGCGGCTTTTAGCGAGAGAAACAAACCGGATCGTTGGAGCAACAGTATGAAAGATGACCACGTACGCCTATCTAACAGCCCTACTACCGATTACACAGGTCAGTGGCTATGTATACTGTATAGTACGGAAAACAAGCGTATATCAGAAAAAATGCAGATTTTTACACAGCTATAAATATTGGTAAACATCGAAAATTCAACCTAAGAGATGAATTTTGAGACTAAGATTAATAATATTGGTCTAACTGTCAATATATACTTTAGGTTTGCCAATAGTTTTGTTGACAAATTGTTTATAATGCTTGTTGTTCCTTTGTTCATTTGTAATAGTCCCTATACTGGACCTTAGTCTTGAAAATGCGCTTTGGATATAGTTCGATTTTCTGTAAAGCATTCTAAATTATAAAGTATGCAACCCAGGCTACCCTGAAGCCAACAATAAATGTAAATCCATTGACGTTATGTATTCATTTATGCCATATACTTTCTGTCGGATGTTATCACCCATCATATTATCATAAGTATTTTGAGGAGATTACATGGGCGAAGCGCTTATATTAAGATTTAAGTGTTCAGACACTTTATACATATTCTTTGTAAAGGTTGCTACCGTTTTCAAAATGAGAGCTTCATGGTTTATCTGGATAATCAAACATGTCGTGAAAATCCTTGTTCTCACCAATTTTCTGCTCCGATCTTTTATGAATACGCAAAATGCGACGTCGAATGGTCGAAATCTAAAATCTTGTGTAGTGATAATGTTCATTGGCAGAATGTCACGGAAATTAGTAGCAAGTTGGTCTTCATCGAAAGTGGCCCTGGTAATTCAAGCAATATTAAAATGTTAAAGGTAAAGCGTTTTGGGAAGACATTAATTGTAGTATAGAATGCATCTGGAAAACATAACAATATTCATCAAAATAGCCAGTAAAACGCCAAGGAAAGTACAAAGAAATAAATACCGTGAGGTCAGTGCATGTATGAGGACTATCAATGTATACACATGTGCAATATGTACATTTTTGAAAACCCAAGTTGGAGCAACTTACTGAAGTTTGAACATTACGGATTTCATTCATATTCTAGGGTGCTTTTGCTCTTACCCTCAATAATTATATTCCATTTGACGGTCTAAAAACTGTGTTGTAGTACCCACTAGGTAGTAGCATAGTATATTTCTAATCTAAAGCCATTATATAATCTCGAATATACATATTTTAAACTTGCATGCACTGCATTTTATCAGTCAACATTTTTCTCTCGTGATTATATTAACTGATAAATCAAAGAAACAAAAAACTTACCAACTATTCAGACAGAAATATAACTTGATTTCTGCATTTAAAAACTCTCACAATATTTTAGGTATACAAAGAAGCGTTAACGAAATTCAATGGTTCATTAGTGAGACTGGCCATCTCCTGTGCAAACGAAATGAACCCAAAGTCAGTTGAAACGCAATGCTTGCTTCTTAAGTTTAAATCTCTGCCAAGGAATAGAGAGGTTAGTTTTTACGAATGCTTTCTTGTGCCGGAGTAATAAGAGAGAGGAGACAAGCTAGAAGCAATGGCTAAACTAACAGATATGCTACAATACGCAATTGTTAACAAGACCTCCTCTGCAAGGGCGGATCGAGGAGGTAAAAATTTTTGAAAAGTGGGTTTTCCCTCGACTACCTAAATTACAAGTGATCTTGAGGGGGTAGTGACTTCCCTTGTGATGCCCCCCCTCCCGCGCCGCACCCTCAATAAATCCGCTTATTCTCCTCTGGGGTGGAGGTTTTCTGAAGAACGAGGCAATTTCATCGCTTGGGAAAAATGTAATTTTTCAGTGGAGCCAATAAAAATCACTGTCCGAGAAGCCATAGGCGCTATTTTAATTAACTATAAAGTAAAAACATTGGTATGTATTCAGTTGTATTAGCTCTATCAGTTCCATTGAAATTGAAGTTGAGTCGAAGCCATTTCTAAATGGTCAACATCCCAACCACTATTGTTTTCCAAACTGCGACCGAAAAATCTCTATACATTTAAATAGCCAGACTGGAACGTTTTCCCATACGAATGAGACGTAAACATGCATAACGCACTTTGGAACGTATTCATAACTAAATAAGTTCTTTGTAAGTTTGCATCGTGATAATTATCACTTATTTACTGAGACCGAGGGAAACAGTGTGTTTTGTGGACCCGAGGCGAAGCCGAGGGCAACAACGGCGGTCGAGGGGCCACAAAACACTGCTTTCCCGAGGTCTTAGTAAATAAGTGTTTTGTTATATAGTATATAAGTGTCAAAGTATGAATAATTCACCGGTTATTGGAGTGAACTTAATTTGAAACCAAAACTGGATAAATGGAACGCCGTAAATGTTTAGTAAAAAGTTTAAAAAATGAACTTTGGAACTTCATAGTTGACACGCATGCGTATTGCACCCATTTTATTATTGACCAGTCAATAAATGTTTCATTGCGGACCGGTTGCCGAACATGACTTTTGTGGAACGGCACGTGACACGGTTTTGACCAATCAGCAAGCAGAAAAATTGAACTATATAACAATATGATTCAGCATATTCTCGGGAGGTGGATAGTGCTTCTCCCGCAATTTGATTGGTTGCACTATTCAGCTCCGGACGAAAACAAAATGGCTTCCTGTTGTGTTCCGGTTACAGACGAGCAAATTTTTTCTACTAAACGAAGCTGCCGTTCTGCCAAACACAAAGAAAGCTACAATGTTTTACAGTGTGTAGAGGTATTCCTTGAAACTATTTCTAACGAATAAAATTACTAAAAGTTTGTAAACACTGGTTTTTTTTACAACTGCTACGGCCTTTATGGGAGCTATAATACAAATTGTTTTAAAAATATCTTCGTTACTATTAGCAATAATGAAGATCCGGGCTTGTGGATCGAAAGCTTTAATAAATATAAACGTCGTGTTTTCTACAAACCAAAACATATTCATGGAGTTAAGAAAAGCGCGCAAAATCACTCGCCTTCGGCTCACACGTTTCGCTCGCTTTTCTTAACTCTCGCAACATTCCCGCGTGTTTGGATCAGGCCATCCAAACACGGAAACCATAAAGTAATTGTTTTATAAAATAACAACTTTCCGTGTTAAAATTTCACTCTAAAAAACTTTCACTTTAAATTTCCGTGTTTGGATGGCCTGATCCAAACACGGGTTTCGACCAATCAGAGCACGCGTTATATACAGTACATGTTATTTTATAAAGGGATCTTCTGCATGTTGTTGTCAGATGTTGGGATACACGGTAACCTGTTTGGAATTTCAACTTTTTTCCAGTATCTTACACCAGCGGTGGTCAGATATATGCGATTTTCTCACAGACAGAATTTAATAGTTGTCTTTTCTTAGATTTCACAGAAGAGGTCCCCGCCGCAGCTCACTCGCTTTGCCCTCACTCGCCTAGACTGTAGAATAGTTTTCGATATTTGTAAAAAAAGTTAATACGCATGCAGCAATTTGTATAAAGTTATTTTTGAATACTAACAATCCAATACTAACACTCAATATATACAACATATTCAGTTTTAATCGAGGGCAATGTTGTGATAGCAGTTGTATAACTGAAATGGCTACCATGCAGGTGTAAAAATCTGTAATCAAAAGTTTGAATAATTTGTGATCCCAGGCAAGGGTATCCTCAACAACGTTGTCATTTCGAACACAACGTTGTACTAAGATTTTCGCGTCATTGGCGCAATGTGAATGCTTGTTGCGACGTTACAGAAGGAAGGAGTTACATAAAATTTGTCGTTTGGCAGACACCGGATCGTTTTTCCCGAACTTAGCCGTTTGTAAGGTTATTTTAAAAAGCTTCAATTTATTACAGTAATCAAGTTCCTTAGCTCTCAATCTTGAGCTGAAATTGATACCGCGTCGTCTTGTTTGTCTTATTGTCTTTTCTAAATGTGTTTATTATCTTAATTAAGTCGACGACAACCTCATCAACGATGACAACCTCATCAGAGATGACAACCTTGTCAGAGATGACAACCTCATCAAAGATGATAACCTCATCGAAGAAGACAACCTCACCAAAGCTGACAATTACCTCACCAAAGATGACAACCTCACCAAAGATGACAACCTCATCAAAGATGACAACCTCATCAAAGATGATAACCTCATCAAAGATGATAACCTCATCAAAGATGATAACCTCACCAAAGATGACAACCTCACCAAAGATGACAACCTCTCCAAAGATGACAACCTCATCAAAGATGACAACCTTACCAAAGATGACAACCTCATCAAAGGTGAGAACCTCGTCAACGATGATGAACTCACCCACAGTAAATTTAGAAAATAAAGATAGCGAAGAAAGTTCAAACACGATCGCTATTGCAGTACCAGTCTTTCTCTTCGGCGTCATCTTGGTGCTTACTTTGGTCTGTTTTGTGTGTTATCGAAAAAGGAAAAGGTATATTGGTTTTCTTTAAAATGTTGACAGTGTATGTATATCATTGTTCACTCTTATCAATTTTATCATAAGCTCTAGCTCAAACATAGCTTTTCTTATAACTATACCTGATTCAAAATATTTTGATGTTTCGAGCGAAGGTCCTTCACTGTCATCGAGTGGCGAGGTAACTAGAAACCTCTTGGGAACTATGACATAGGCTATGTGGCTACTTATACTTCCTGGCAAAGAGCTTTTGCTAAAAACATCGAAGTATTGTTATTAATATTTTAGGTGGACCAAATAACCAAAACCATGCAGGTGGTTCATTATAACCGGTTTATGAAGACACAACTCGCTACTGTGATAAAAAAAACTTTGTGTGGACAAGCATCAGTCGCTGTTAAAACATGTCGGTTATTCTATTATATTGTGCATATAACAATATTTAGCACATCTGACACTTTCTTTGGTTGTTTCCTTTGTAGGAGACAAAAGTTATCCAACGACGAAGGTGTGTTTGGGCAAAAATACACTATTACTTTCATATTTTTTCTCATCGTACTTACCTATATTGTCCATAGAGCTCTTGTGGCGGGCTTCTCTTCTTGCTACATGCATGGGGGAAAATCCGAGTACCCGGAGAATACTTTGGGTTTGTATTTACTATATATGGCATTTTATTCTTTTCAGGAAATATGAGTAACCCGAATTATTCTAAACCAGCTTATGAAGATCCAAACAGAATGTACGAGATGCTTGCAGTACCAGGTAATCAGGAGGGTAAGAAGGTAGCATATGGCACACAAACAGGAATGATTGTACTATAAATAAGGATGGCATCAGCTATTTTCGAAAAAATTAAGAATTTTCCCCTTGAATTTTGGCAATTCTTCGAGGGCGATGACTACATAGTGTCATCAGTTGTTTGGGCATTATACATGGACTAAAACGAGATTAGTGCAACTTATGTTACCTTGTTTGCTGTAATATTGCCATTTTTTTCTTTTTTCTTAATCAAGTAGGAACATATAGATTGATACTATATTCTTATCATCAATATTATTTAGCAACCCCTGCCACATACGAGTATATTGACAATAATGACATCGCCAAGCCAAAGCAACCTCAACCTGAGCTAAAGTATGACTACGCCACAAACACCGAAATACCAAGGATAAATTTAAACACCCAGCCGAAGTCCGGGGGTGACGCTGGCCAACCTGAACTAAAATACGATTATGCTACAAATACTGATATTCCAAAGATAACTTTAGATAGGAAACCGGAGGCTCAGGGTCCTGCTGGCCAGCCTGAGTTAAAGTATGACTACGCCACAAACACCGAAATTCCAAGAATAACCTTGGATACGTTGCCGAAGACGCAGGGTGTTGCCGATCAACCCGAGCTGAAATATGACTACGCCACTAACACTGAAGTACCGAGGATAAATTTAAATCCACAGCCGAAGTCCGATGATGCTATTGATCCTTCTGGTAATGCAATGTATCATACCCTCGAGGAACCAAATCCACCACATTATTCAACTTTGGAAGAACCAGCGGCTGAAACCAACCCACTGGTAGGTGAAATTCAAAGTTCTTAAGGGCTGTTATATGATTACTTTGCCTGGACTATGGTTAAAGTGCCGCTTGGTTAAGTTAAACATGATATTTTGTATGTGTAACATTTGAGTCATTCGAAGAAAGAATGTAATACATCTTTATAGTATATATAATAAGCTCATCTTGATAAACTAATTTTCATTGTCAAAGTTTCTGGGGAATTGATCTGCAGTGACAAATGTGTCTAATGACATTATATACGGCAACTTGACAGTAACAAAGTGGATCAAGATGAGAAATTTCTTAGTATAAACATAGATTACATTTATTTTACAATGACCCAAGTATTACCCATACCAAAAATCATATTTGATGATTTTCCATTTAACAAATTAATTGTGCCCATTTTAAAAATCACGAGTGAATCGCGTGCTCATGCGCGGGATGGTGCTCCGTCTATTACAATAAAAATCGTGAAAATTCACAAATTTTCATAATAGAAACAAAACATGAAACAATGAATTTTGCCCACTTTTCAAATCATCCCATCAGTGATTGGATAACTCCACCATTGGTCTTATTTAATTTTTATATTTTACAGGTAACCTATGACACACCACATTCAGGCGACCCAATGTATCACGTTCTTGAAGATTCAAACGACGCAAATTCCCAACCATAAATTACACATTTTCCTGTCAGACGAAAATAATTTTGAATAACGTAGATATAGAGGCCACAGTAATATTTAGGGCCCAAAGTAATATTAGTATTTGGAGCCCACAGTAATTGGTTCATACTCAGGTTGTGGGGTTCCCTCCAAGGCCGCCATTCGTAATTAATATGATCGTTGTACTGTACATGTTGTGGTTGTTCATGTTACGTTTGTATATGTTTGAATAGTTGGTGAAGTTTAATAAATAAATAAATAAATAAAATAAACATTATGTCGAGAAGGCTTTGAAGAATTTAGGAAATAACTACTCGTGTATAGACAGGCATTAGGCGAGTGGTTTAGATCTACAAAATATAACTATAATATACATTATATTATACTATCTTTAATATTGAAAGTACAATATGCCAGTTTCCGTACATTGCGATCTTTCGGCCAATTTAAAATTTTCAATCCATTTGATGCTTAAAATGAATAATGGTCATACTGCATATTTCGTGAACAACTTACCCTTTTTACGGATTCTGTAGTACACTGTAAAATATTCTAATAGTTACACCTGCCAAGTTCGTAATATTAGTGAAGAAATGATCCTGTAATTGTTGTATATTTGTAATTTATTTGCGTAGTTTTTTAAAGCCTGGCGCACAGGCTGCGATTATTAGTCGGCCGTTAGTTCAGATGCATGTCAAAACGAGAAACATTCAGAGCAAATGATATGCGGTCTTATACTCTCGTTCCTCTGAAGGCTCTTCCTGGCTTGGGCTTTCGTTCGAAACCTCGAATTCTGCTTATATATATTTATTTTTTATCAGTGAAAATGAAGCAATCTGATTGGCTGAGGAGCCTTTCAGAGCGGTCCGTTTTTTTGCATCCGGCCCGCTCTGAAACGCAACGGCCCGCTGTGAAATGCAACTGCCCGCTCTGGTATTCGCGCCAAAAACCGAGGAGTGAAACAATGTTTAAACGAAAAAATATGCCAAAAACGTTTGAAAAACATAGCCTAACGATAGTCAAAATACGAAAATGAATTGCATCAAGACCTAAAGACTTTATATCACCAGAATTACTGCAGCAGTGAAAACAAGTCACGAATCTATTCTCTACCCATTTGTGTCATGCATTTTCCACTGATATAAATATTGTAAACAAAATAAAAGTTTGTGTTTCAAACACTTTTTTCAAGCATATTATCGTGAAACGACAAGAAAAAATACAAAAATATAAAAATAACATACCTTTTTCATTGTCCTTTTAGTAGAAAAACGTTGATTAAATCAAAACAGATTGATTTTTATGTTTTTGATCGGATCTGAACATGATAAATCAAAACAGATTGATTTTTATGTTTTTGATCGGATCTGAACATGAACCTGTCGTTGTCAGGAGCAACTGATTTTGTCAAAGCCAAAGCCAAAACGCCAGGCATAAAAGTTTTATTCCAAAGCTTTTCTGCTACCATATTCATGAAAAAAGCATGTACATTTTTACTGAAACTATACGTCTTTTTGTGTCTTTCTCGAGTTTTCGTATTCGTTTTATTAATATATCTTTCAAATTTTCAATATTTGTCAGCCTCGCTTTGAAAATACACAACTGCACTGATCTCAAATTAGTTCGCAAGCAACACTGGAATTTTAATGAATTTAATTTTTACATCTGATAAAAAATAAACACGTTTTCTCATCCAGACCTCGCAGCCGGTAAATAACGTATATATATATTTTTCAGGCAGTTGTACTGTCTTTCAAGATTGCTGTTTTTTCTGATCGCTGGCACAGACCTTTGAAGATTACTTTAAATATTAAAGATATCTAATTTTGTAGAGAATATGGTATAGCCTGTATATATTGTATGATTGCACAGCAACTGGTACAGTAAATCGTTTAGCGCAGTGAGCGTGTCAGGGTGATGTCTGTGAGGGTGCGTGATTGCCACGAGAGTGCGTCACGCGTATACAGGTGTCTGCAGGTAGAAAATTGATTTAAAATATCTGTTTTATTTCTAACAATAAAACTTATACAAACTAGTGAATGCTTTTCGTCAAAATTAATGGGAAAAGGGACACAAAGTGTTTTTCTACTTGCAAACTTAAAGTTAAAAACTAGAGAGTAAGTTAAACAAATATAAGAACTGAAATGTTCAACAATGTTGTTTTGTTTTTCTATAATATTTCATCTTTGTCGATTGATATATTGTGGATCAATTTCTTTATTCCATCTTAATATTGCTTTATTTTCGCGACATACTTTAATCATAAAAAACTTTAAAGTTAATCAGCTACTAATTTGCCACCTTTGTTTCTGATTGAAAACAAACGAGCGACCAACTGGTAACCACGTTTAAGTAACCTAAACATGCAATGCATTGATTATTTTATTGTAAACATAAATTTTGTATTTAATTATACGGTGACTAGAATGATCGGGAGAGCACTTCGACGCCAATTTCAAGTGCTCCTCTTAAAGTTCAACTGTCAACTACTACTGTAACAATATTAATATTTTCTATACGTGATCAAGTCAATAACAAGCAGTGGCGTATTACAAGGCAATATTAAATTCCATAAGCAATCTCATCACTAATTATCAATCAACAAAAGAATATATCAAACACTTCCATTCAGAATCAGGTGGATATGGCTATGGCAACAAGCTATATGATGTACTTCAGAAATCGAAGATTAAGGTACGAACAAGTTTACAAATCAGTTCAGTTTGTATCCATACTATAAATTGGGATATTGTCTGATAAGTGGGGTTGTGCTAAACATCCTTATCTGCAGCTGAGAATTCAGCTGAATTACGAAAGACACAGCTCAACCTGAGTCGAGTCAAAGTTTTCCTAAGGGGACCTCTTGCTGCCACCGGCACCGCATGACTCAGGTATGATCACGGAACACAACTACAATTAACGGACGTCCATGCCAACATTCCCTGTGGGAAGAAACCGGAGAAAACCCACGACTTTTGGTAGAGCGTTGCATCACAAACCCTTTTCACACATGACTGTCATGAATCCACAGCGAGAATCGAACTCAAGATCTCAGTGCATGGTCGGAAAGGTTCTTGCTTTGACAACTGCGCCACCGAAGCCCCACAGTATGTCGGCAGATTTATTGGACACGCAACGGACATTAGCTTCGGCGTACAAGCTTTAAATAATCGAAACTCAATAGGGCCTTATGCATAATGACGTCATAAGGCTTGATGCCCGCAAGGAATGCTGGTCTCAGTAGTCATCACCCGGGAAAATTTAACAATTCAGAATGGCCACTAGCGAAATTTTTCCGGGCGATAACTACTAAGACCAGCATTCCTCGCGGGCATCAAACCTTGTGACGTCATTATGCATAAGGTCTATTGTAGTAAAATATTTTCTATATATTATAGATATACATGTTTTTGCAAAGCGTAATATTGCTTCACAATTCCATTGATTCCCACGATTTTATATCTCTTCAGAGCACGACAAGAAGCGCAAACAAAAATTGAAGGTAAAAATAAACAACAATTATCTCATTTACTATTTATATCTCAACCATTTATCCACGCAGGTCCTCTTTTAAAAGTTGTCCGGGAAGGAAGGCCATCAAGGCCTAACAAGGAGGTGGTGAACTGGAAAAGTGCAAACTTGTAGGAGGGGGTCTAATGTTGGGGGAGGGGTCATAATAAAATATTCAATTTTTATTCTCTGCATGGGAGCTATGTTTCTTCAGACACCTTTCGATATATGGATATTATCAAACTTAATATTCTTCTGAACTAAGAAGCTTCTGTAGTCTTCCCTGTTTGGCATCTTTCAGAAAATGGGATCTTCAACCCACTTTGGGCGTCAACACTGATGCTGTGGGTTTGGTGCCCCCGCCAGTTATATGTCAAAAGAGATTCTGTTCAGTTTTTTTATGCTAAGAATAACAACGGACTATTTTACAAATCCTGACAGTGCATAATTTCTTTATCCACAGTTTGCATTTATTTAAATTAATGATTTGAAACGTTGCAAACAAAATTACTGGAAATCGCAATCCCGTCAAGTTCATTATTCTCGTACTTTTCAGATGATGCCAATAACGAAACTCTCCTTCCTACGGATAAACCTGCCGCCAGGGAACCATTAAATAACGATAAACTGAGTATAACTGTTCAGGACACTTGCCAAAGGCGTCAAACATCAAATAAAAAATCAGCAAGGAATGACAACTCATGACCTCAATGAATTAAGATGTCGTATGCTAACTTGAAATCCATCTATCCGTACTGCACTATACAGCTAGCGAAACTGACCGCAATCTGTGTCCGACTCATCAGAGAGTTGAAAGATTCACAAAGATATGCAACGAGGTTTATCCTGTCCCTGGCATTTCGGTGTGAAACCAGTTATAAGAACCAAATCCTAAAAGCAAACTTACTTCCTCTCTCTTACTGGCATGAATACTTAGATTTTACTTCTGTACCTTTTTAAGGCGATGAACGCAGCATCAAAAGAATCCCATCAACAGGTGCAACCCGTGTCAACCCTAACAGTATCATATCACAGGTGATACAACCATACACGTCTGGACTCACAAAACGTTTAAAATTGTCCATCCGTTATCCAGTATTGCAGATAAAATGTGTTGTACACTAATGCATCTTTAGATCTAGGGTATCTATCATTTACCACAAAGATTGTAAATAAAAAAATAAATAAACATAAACTTTAAAAATATATTGACTCGTGTCGAGACCAAAACTGATATAAATCTCTAAAAGTCTCTAAATATCTTTATAGATCCCAAACTCAAGACAAAATTTTATTTCAGTTTTTCAAATTCCATTCCTTCGCGATCGACTAACGAAACTACGAAAGCATCTATATTCAGAACCAAAAAAATCTACTCATCTTTGAGACCGGTTCCTATACGACTCCAATTGCTTCCATGTAATTTTATTGTCTATACATATAACCGGATATTTCCCCAAAACCAGCTAATTAAAATTGTCATACACTATCGTGCCGACAGCGTCTTTCTGTTCAATCTCTATTCCATAGTCAAATCCTCAAAGGTCAAGCCCACGCTTTTTGAGTGACAAGGGGTGTGATCGGCTAATTAATGAGAAGGCAAATTCCTGGCCAAAGTAAGCATGATGTACGTGCGAGCTACAGCAACCCGCTAAATATAATAAGTATGCGTGGGAGTAAGTCAGTGTTAGTCTCCCACGTACGATTTGTTTACATTGATCCATTAGCCAATAGAATTCATACCCACCCGGCACACCCGTTTTGCAATATTGAGCGCTATGGGCAATAATGAATAACGTTAAGAAATTGGAAATTATAGAGAAATTTTCTTATCAGTACTAGAAGGTAAAGGGATAGAATAATTACATTAGTACAGTTTACATACAAATTTGAAAACGGTGTTTGAAAGCATGGTTAAAAATTATGGTCTTGCTCTCATTTTTATTATGCAATGCTAATTTATTAAAAAAAATGATTTTCGAAACGCTGAACCACCCTACTAAGCGCAAAAAACGCAATCGAAACACACAATTATTATGCGTGTTTTACGATGGAGAGCATGTTTATGATTTAGGGTTTAAGGAGTTTCGGAGGACTCAGCTTAGCGAACCAAATAGCTCTGCGCCGAAAGTGTTTGTCAAATGCCCTAGCATTGTTGCAAAGCAATTTTCCCTAGTTTAAAAACTTCCCTTGCGCGCTCAATGTTTAAACATGCTGTACAGTCGGTTCTACGCATGCGTACATTGGAGACTCCTGCCGTGATATTAGTAACACTTTAATTAGGTTTTTATGTTCTTCTTGCAAAGCCTGCATGTTTGTTGTATCTTGATAATTTATTGTGCTCTAGAAGCATAAAAATATAAATGGTTGAGGACGTGTAAAGTATTGTAAACGTGATGCAAATTGTGCCCACGCAATGCCACCGCTAGAAGGAGGTGTGGTGACTTTCATTCTTGTAGTATCATGTAGCTGCAGACGAGTCCGTTTCTAAAGCAAGACTGAATTACAGAATTCAAATTATTTGCAATTGTTATAGTAAACATCGTATAAATTATATTGGATTACTGTGCAAGAAAAAAGGTGAAGGTTCATGTTTTTCCGATTGACTGGACTAATTAAGGCCTGAAATGTTTTAATTGCTTTATGTAATGCATGCGAATTGAGTGAGTCCGACATGCATATTTGTTACCTCAAGTTGAGGATTGAAGAGAATAAAAGGTGAAATATAGTTTAACCACTGCATGCACATTGCGATATATAGCTACATCATAAGTTAATGAGACCAACAGTGCGTTGCCCTGAAGTATGAGCAATAATAGCACTATAACGGCTTAAACAAGTGACCCCAAGTCCGAAGATATACTATTCATACAGTTTTCAATACAAACTAACATAATAACACACTAACAAACTAACACAGTAACAGACTAACAAACTAATCGACTAACAAACAAATAGACTGACCGACTATAGCACTAGATATAAAGCGATTCCTAACTTTGTTTGGGCACCGCAATATTGGTGTAAGGTTTAGGGCCTGTTCACTTGTATGGGCAAAAGTTATCCCGGTTAACGAGAGAACTTTTCGACTAGCCAAATACTTTTGTTCCGTTCATATGGAGAAACTTTATCCCGCTTACCGGGTAAAGTTTTCGGCTGTGACGTGGCACTGAACATCAATTGAATTGAAAAGTTGCTGACACGACAGAAAGTTATCCCGCTAAGCGGGAAAGTTGTGTTCATATGGGAAAACATTATCCCGGTCACCGAGGTCTCGCCTGTCAACAAGCGAGATCTCGGTAGACGGGAAAACTTTTTGTCTCATATGAACGCAGTGTAACTTTTCATATTATTTTCATACCAAGGCGAGATCTCGCTTGTAAACTTGTCGAAAAGTTTTCTCGCTAACCGGGATAACTTTTGCCCATATGAACAGGCCCTTAGTTACTATACTGTCGAAACAAAGCTTATGTTTACATAACTTAAATTAAGAAATATTAATTATATGTTTGTTCGGTATACGAAGCCGGAGATAGAGAACCAATTGCAAAACATTTTATAACAAATTTCCAAAAATTTGGTTTTGGCATTTTGTCTAATAGCACAGAATATAATTCCTTGTATGGTTGATTGCAACCTAGTTATACGCTTGTGGATTTGAAATCTTCTAGCTCTTAAGAAAACATTGCCGGACAGGGTCAAATATTTGTGTTTAATTAAATAATTTTCTTAACACTAAAAGGTCGATTTATCAGACTTGGTTTCCTTATCCATGGAATGTATCTAATCTCTTGCTTGGTTTTTTTCTGGCAAATTTATCATCCTGGTGGATTGACTACTTTAGTCCGCTCCTGAAGGAAACCTTCACAGGCTAAAAGTACTGTGTGCATGCACTTAGCAAGATTTATTTACGATTCTGACAGGATATTTTATCTGGCTTTTCTCCGACGTTGAACGGGTTTCGAACTGTTACGATCGTACATTCAAAAACTTATCCTGTGGCTCAAAAACATTTCAAGTTTTTCAAAATATGAAGAACCAGAACTCCATTTATTGTTTGGAAAACTTTGGAATAAACAACCAAAAGCTTTTAAGATTGTATATATTCACATTAATCATGTTACTAACTCATTCCTGTGATGGAGAGGCGAGTGGGCAAGTCATTAACACTGCCATGTTTGAAATACCAAGCAAGGATCAGAATAGTCATACATGTTGAGGGATTGCCGCAAGATGGCTGGTAATGACATAGACTGTAAATGTGCATATCTTGGCAGAGAATGCAAGCAAGCTGATGTAGAAAACTGCAGAAACTGTTCATGTTTAGATGGTTCAACAAAAATATTTTATGTCAAGAAAAGATATGGTGCTGTGTGTTTGAGTGTGAATAACATATTTAATGCTGGTAAGTTTATATTGATGTTTCTGCGCTTCACAGTTCACATATATCGGTTACGTGGGTTAGTCGCTGGCACCAATCAGCAACGAGCTTAGAAATAACTTATCATTGAAAATTAAACGAGAGTTACGAGACTTACAGGGTTTTCAGTGTAGATGGAAATATCGAGTGTGAATTCTATACATGTTTAGTCTGTCAGTTTAGACCTAACTATAGGGGCAGCTGCGAAAAATGCAACCATATAGGTCCTTATGTGAGATGTCCAAAATGCTGATATTTACCAACGCAACCTACACTGACATCACCTTAATGTAATTACATGAACTTACGTCGACCAGAGCTCGACAATTGGACTCTGTATCCCAGTTGCTTATAGAGCGTTGCATGCAGGAATCGTATAAGGGCCGCAGGTTCGATTCTACCTATAGTCGTATTTTTTGCAACTATCCCTGGTCAGGTCTAAAAATGTGTAAGATTTACATTCGAGATTTCCGTCTACAAAAGCCCTCCAACATTTAGTTCAATCTAAGAAGATGCCCAAAATCCTTATTTAAACGAGACTTACTTGAAGTTGAAGTATAAGTCATTAGCGACGAGTGGATGTATTGCATGAGAGACAGCATCGAAAACGCGAGTATTATAAAGTAAACCAGCTTTTAGAGCATTAATTAATATTGGCTCATTGTTTAATGTCAAGTGAAGGAATTTGGGTGGACCACGGGCCTAAAACCCAATCCTATCTACAAAATATGCGCCCAAGCATGCAGAATACAACTGTATTTCAAACTTGGCATTTTGGAGTCGTCTAGGCAGTAGAAGAGCTAGTAAATCTGAAATGACTTATATGTATATGTACTTGTATTCTTTTGTGTTTTATAGCTGGATTTGGTGAGATGTTTCATATTCACAATTCTGCTCATGTGTACAAGCAGCTAAAGCTATTCACCATACTACATTCTGTACCCCTAATGTATTTACTTTTTTTTTCGCACCTGATTTGGTGAAAAGTTTCTTATTCATAATCACATTTCACTGGCACATAATAAACAAACTTTATTCGAACTTGCGCATGGGTAAAATTGCTTGGGCCTCTCCAGGGATTTTTTCGGGCCCCCTTGAATATAAATCCTGGCTACGTCACTGTCTATACATAACTACATTTTACGAGAAGTCGCATTTCGAAATGCTTATGCATGATCGAGGTACTACCCCCCCCCAAAAAAAAAAAATGGCGGATAAACCGGCCGAGAGCGAGAAGGGCTAATTTAGTTCAATAAGTTCGCTAAAAACTGATTAGTCGTGTTTCAGTGAAGTTACACTTTGTATATATAGTCTACGCACGATCCTATTTCTGCATTGAGGATTGAAAACAGTCGCCAGTTGGGTAATTCCATGGTCACTCATGTTACATTCTGAACCAAACTATCAGTCATTTTGATCTGGTGTAATAACTAATATATTTTTTAATGTCACATTTTTGCATGCAGGTACAAATAGTGGTAAGCTACTGATTCACAGTAAAAATTAAACATTTGATTATAACATGATAACATTGGTGGCCGTAAATTGGTGTGTGACTCCTGTTACGACAAAGTGACATGAGGTAACACCACCTAACTACTTTTGAATTACTTCGGGAACCATAGGAAGGAGGAACATACAATGCCTGTCATGTAACATTACAATAGTAAGGATTGCTTTGTAATACACGTAACTCATGTTACGTCACTCATGTTACATATATATATAGATAGATAGATAGATAGATAGATAGTTTATTAAGTTTAAAATTTTACAGCTCCCAATACAACCACAGCTGAATTATACATAAACTTTACAATCATGACTAATTAAATATATCTATTTTAAAAATTTGATTAAAACTATGAAAAATGTATCTGTCCTAAATTAGTTTGTTTCAATTTATTATTGCGCAACACTACAATTGGGTTTATATGTATTGTTCCTTTACATTTGCCATAATAAAACTGTTTTGGAATCTGTTCGTTTTACACACTGGATAGTTAAACATGTTCTTACGTCTCAAATTCATACTAGATCTATTTTTCTCTGGTAACAGTGCATGCAGTTTATGAGATGTATTTTGAACAATATCGTTGAACAGTTTTTTCGTTAG
>CACRXK020005101.1:0-29226 GCA_902702795.2 Paramuricea clavata
ATATATATATATATATATATATATATATATATATATATATATATATATATATATATATATATATATATATATATATATATAGGATGAAAGTAACTGCTATTTACAGTTACCCTTTGATGCCTCACGATTGTGGGAAATCATGCGTATTAGGTTGAATGACGTTCTTGTCGTATATATAATTTATGTGTCCCACATCCATCATCTCATTATTGTGGGTTATATATATATATATATATATATCCAACAGTCGACTGCATATATTTCAAAAGAAAGCGATCGTAAAAAATTGATCGTGCAAACTTTTTGCACTGAATGGAAATCCGCCTTTAGGCTTAGGAGTATATATTATGTAAAGAAAGTGTTGGCATTGCGGCCCATGCTGATATTTCTTTGTGACCATTCCTTAGATAACACTTTCAACACAATTTCTGATATAGATTGAATCAATGACAATGAAGTTCAATTGCGAAAACCCAGTGGGTCGCCGCTTAATACAGGTTCCACTGTAGGCTTCACATCATATCAGACTAGGTACTGTATGCTTGTTTAGGTGTGCGTAGTCGAATGCCATGGACACAAACCTTGGGTTTCACACTTGTTGGGAGCGAAACATAAAAAGGTCAGTTACGATTAAATTTTATTCACGATAGTCGATAACAAATGTACTATTTTTCAATTTTGTTATAAAATATATGATAGTAGAGAATTTGCTGATCGCCGGATTACGAGGTTCATCTTATGCATCTGTTGTCAGTACAAACCTTGCCAGGTTTGGCGCCAGTAGGGCAGCAACATTCAACCCTAGAGTAATTACATTGGGACAAACTAATTAAAAGTAACCACATATACATATTATTCGACCAATTTCCATAAATAAATGGAAACTAAGTTTACAAAACGTGTACTATATATTCTACAAAGTACTGTACAACATTAAAGTGGTGAAAGTGAGACGGATATATGGACAATCGTTTTTGCAACAGTTACAGAAACGCAATCATGTTGGATTGTTTTTAACATTTTTTATCCAATTAATTATTCTGTGATTGTTGGTGATATAAATTCTTATATAAAGGGCGTAATGTATTAGTTGTATGCTGTTCTTCACATTATATAAAAAAAATCGTGCAAAATCAAGGCACCAAATTTTCTGTGCATGTCTTTATCAATAAGTTTGGTGACTTCCATGCATATTATCATGCCGAAATTATGTCACAAGGATTTTAAAGATTGGGGTTAGGATAAGGGATATTAGGCTAGGGTTAGATTTAAGATTGATGTTAAGATTGGAATTAAAATTGTATTTATGTAAATTGAGGTTGTTAATAAATGAACAACACTGATATATACATGTTAATATTCATTATACATCTGGTGGCAATTATGTACAACATGCCAGATTAACTTAACAGTGTGCACTAAAAAATTATCATGTCTGCATGCATGTGTAAATCATTAACAGTATACAAATCCTGCAATAATTGGATAATCCTGAAATAATCGGAAGAATACCGTACTGTAAATAGAAATATTGATAGAATAAAAAATCGTGTTTGTGGATCAGGCCATCGTAATATTACATATACAAAATGAAAAATTCACGCAGCAGGAAAGCGTGTTTCAAGACCATTGATATTACGCTGCATGACATGCAGTTTCATGCAAAACTATGATAATATATTGATGTGAGGATAAAACCAATCCCCATATAAATATTACACTAATATTCTATTACTAACAATATTTCACGGTGCTGTAGGCTTTGGAACAAATAGCTATTGCAAAAGCTGAAGAGAAAAATGAAATGTTTATGAATAAGACCGGTACAGTAGTTAACTTCTTCCGAACACAACTAATATTGTGCTTCTTATACAGGGTGTTAGCCAGAAGTAAAAAAAATCCGCGTTTACCTGAAATTGGGAAATTTATTTTAACCTGAAGCCGGGCATTCCTTTGTGGGTCTGGGGGCATGCGGGGGCATGCGGTTGCCCCCTCTCGATTTTTAAAATTTTTGTGTCTTTGAAATGGCATTTCCCGCATTTTGGGAGTAATTTTGAGCAAATGTAGTTATAAACATGTTTTTAATGGCGTATTAACAACATTGAATTTCTATAACTATTTTTTGGCTGACCCAAATTGGGAAATTGCGACCTCAAGGTAATTGGGAAAACCGCGTTTAACGCGGAATTTTTGACTGTAGCTAACACCCTGTTATATATAACACTATATATAGTAAGCTCAATTTGACTCTATAAACTGTTCTTCCTTAATGAATTTGAGGTCCCCTGAGGGGCATCTCTCATTGTTCCAGTGTGACTGCAGGAGAAAATCAGAGTGCATCCCGAAGAAACTAGAACTGCATTCAATCAGAAAAGCTCATATTGCACTGAGGAATCGAACTCGGGTCACACTGCAGAGAGACAGAGGCGAAAGGCAAATGCATTTTTAACCATCCTACCACTAACATGCACATGTACTGTATGGTACATAGTTCAACTTCATCCGTAATAGAAATATATTAATCTTTTCTAATTATAAGGTGGTCCAATGAGAAATAACCAGTTTGGCAATATGCATAACAACAAGCCTTATAACAGAATGCAGAAGACCATGCCAAAACCAAGAAATATGCCATCAGTTGCAGCACACGATTTTGCGCAATATCCAGAGCCACTTATAGGTAACGTTTGCATGTGTTTAAATTTTTTCCACGTGCATTTTATTTTGGTTCTCAATATACAGTAGTTCCCAAAATGTTTAGTATGTGGTAAGTAAGTCTTCGATAATAAAATAAATTGCGTTGTAGAATTTCACAATGATATGGCACAAGTTCTTATAGTAATTGTATTTTGTATATCATTTATCAGATACAAAATAGACGCGAATGTTGTATGTATAACGTTTTGAAACGGAACAATCTACTGTGCAAATAGTCGAGTTTTTTGGCTTTTCTTCAAAACGAAGTGGTTACTAAGATAATCCAGTGAAAACTGTGTGCAAATCAGGAGAATGCTCTCTGTGGATACAATTCATCAAACATTGATATCTTTTGAATTTTCTTCATTAGTTATTGATTAGTTCAATCAATGTTTTCAGAGATACTCTTCAATACGAATATTGAACGAGCTTTTAAACATTGTTTTCCAAAAAAATGGAGCAATATTACAGCTGCAATAATATATAACCATATGCTGTCACAGTAACAACGTTATAGTTACGGTTTGTAACTGTAGTGTTGTTACAAACACACCTACATAATTGACTTTAAGGGGGGAGGAGCATAATATATTTGAAATTCTACAGTAACAATGTTGTAACAATGATTTGCAACATTGGTGTAACACGCCTTGACAAACAGTCACATTCAAACTTCTATGCTGCACCTGCGCGTGCAAGATATTTTCACTACAAGCTTGTCATTGTGAATCTGTTGTTGATTCATTTGTTATTGTATATATTTCATAATAACAGATTCTCGTGACAATTTGTAACAAGTACGTATTTGAAATTCTACAGTAACAATGTTGTAACAATGATTTGCAACATTGGTGTAACACGCCTTGACAAACAGTCACATTCAAACTTCTGTGCTGCACCTGCGCGTGCAAGATATTTTCACTACAAGCTTGTCATTGTGAATTTGTTATTGATTCATTTGTTATTGTTATATATTTGATAATAACAGATTCTCGTGACAATTTGTAACAAGTACGTTGAATAATTCATTCGGCATATTGTAACGTACAAATTGTAACGTTCTATAGTGGCCTAAATCTGTCACTAATATGCCAGTTTTGTAAAAATGTTTGGAAGTTCATTCTCAATTGTGAGCAGTGCAATTTCAGTCAGACGGCAAAAGTAATTCTTTCCACGTTTTTATTTTTTTTGTAATTCGTGCAAAAATCACTTTTTGAAACATGTTCTTAATACAAAACTTTTTGTTGCAAAGATTGTATGTGTTTAAATATTTGATGTAGTATTAATAAGTAATAGCAAGAATTCTACTGCAATTTGAAAAAAAAATGTTACTCGTGAGTTGATGAAAAACTCTGATTCTGTAACTCAAATTGCTCTTCAAAAAAATGCTATTACCTATAAATAATGAATGAAATATTTAATTTTGTAATCTTTGTTATACTGGGAATGACAGTTAAGTGTTTAATTTTAGTTTGCTTTTGAATTCAGATTTGTCGTGTTGTGAAGCTTATTTATTTTCGCTTCGTGATGGTGAAAAAAATTAGTCCTTCGGCATTTTTCTACAGGGGTGGAAAATTAGTTTCATGGCTGAACCTAAGAAAACATTATACGTAAATGTTTAGATCTAACAAGATGGCAGTTGACTTCTGATTGGTCTACCTATCAAATCAAACCGCATTTCTAATATAGAAAACTACTGCAAAAATCTAGGTTTAATTTTGGGCTGGTAGTCTGCATCCAGAGCGGGCGTTTTGCAAGTTTTGGTGGTTAGGATTTATATTTGATCTGTTCATGGGGTTACTGCAGCTTACCAACTTGTCAAGGTTATGAAGACGTTTCTTCTTTGTACTTGCACATCATTTTCTTTATGCTACCAGTAGTGCACTTGAAGTGCAGTTCTCTTTTCGTATAAACCTTCTTTTGTCTTTTTGCTGATCAAAAATATTTCATGCTGCCGCATGGCCGGCTATTTTTCCACCCCTGTGATTTCACGTTGGTTACAGTGAAAGCAAATAAATCCATTTTCACCTAAACTATGGTGAGAATGAAATATTTGATTTCACTGTTAAAATATAACCACTACTGTACTTTAATCACCCATACACAGGCCTGGAGTACCTGACAGAGATCCAGGTTGCTGGACAAAATCCCCGCTATGAATGTTCTGTATGTATTACGAAATTTGATCATAATCTCAAGTTTCCTCACCTTGTTGGACAAAAACATCGAATGAATGTCTTGGTAAGTAGTTCATCTTCATGTTTTGACCTGTGTTTCAAAACAAGAAGATGTTTTCTGTCGTTGATTGTTTGTAAGTAACAATCAACCGTATTTGAATATGAATGTTTTAGGAGGTTGTTTTATATAGCAATGATTTGCGACAATAATGTAACAATGTTATAAACGATTTCAAACAATGCTGTAACAATGTTATTGTAATGATTTGCAACATTGCTGTAACAACCTTGAGAAATAGTCATATTCAAATTTTCCAGTTGCAAATACCGTAATTGATTTAGTAGCGCCCACGTCTTTTCTTAATTTTTCGTACTTTTAAGTAGAGGCGTGTATTAGATTCGAGGAGAATATTAGAGAGACGTTTTCCACTAGGCGGAATTTTCCGCGCGGAGCGGAATTTCTCTTCGTCTTTTCTAATTAAGGCCGTTTTCCACTTGGCGAAATTTTTTGCGCGGAGCGGAATTTCTCTTTGTCTTTTCTAATTAGTTCCACCCGAGAATTCGTAAGACAAAGAAATATTCCGCTCCGTGCGGGAAATTTCGCCTAGTGGAAAACGGCCTTTAGAGAGAGACGTTTATCTTACATTCGGGGTCCAACGTTTAATTTAAAGCTATTACAATGTATTGTATATACATTTCAACCCTAATAATTTTATAATCTAATCCTTCATAAACGTTTCATTTATTCTAATAAACGTCCATATAGTGAGGGGGTTATTGGATATGGATCGTTTAATATTAGAGAGGGGCGGTAATGACAAAATACTGATTTGACCAGAGCGTCTATTAGAGATTGAGCGCTTATTAAATCATTTACGGTACGCTTACAAGAATTGTTTACAACAGGCTTGACATTGCATACTGCAGGATGACTAGTGGTAACAAATTTTTTAAAGAACTTGTGACAAGTTCGTCCAATTATCATCTTGCTTTTTAAGTCGTAGCATTGTAGCCAAATATTTGTAACAACGTAACAAATCTTGTAGCAATGTTGCTACAAGTTCTGTACCAATGTTGCAAGTTTTGTAACAATTTTGTAGAAAATCTTGTATCAATGTTGTAAGAAATTATGCAACAATCTTGTCACACATTTTGTAACAGAGCAGCAACAAACTATGCAATATCTTTTTTTTAAACCTTATCTTGTAACAAATTAAGTTGCATTATTTTGTAACAGTCAGGTGGCAAATCTTCTAGCGAATAGAAATTGCAAGAAGTTGCATAACAATCTTGTAACAAATTTTATGACAGCGCTGTAACAAATTATGAAACAGCGTAGCAAGTTTCCAACAACATTTTGACAAGTCCGGGGTAGTATAAAATCTTTATTTACTTTTTAACTACCCATGTTGTACTTAAATTGTAGTTATCTTTAAAATACACGAATCAGATTGGTTAACTTTCTCATTCTTCTATTTACACAATCGGATCCTGCATCAAGTTCTAGCAAAATTAATTATGACAAGATTTGTGACCATGTTGCAACTGGTGTTGTAAAATGTTGTACCAAGTTTTGAAACAATCTTCTAACAAGTTGTGTAACAATCTTATAACAAATCTTGTATAAATTGCAGCAATCTTCCAACAGTATTGGAACAAATCTTGTGACAATCGTTCTAATCTTAATTGCAACAAATCTAGAAACAAACTTGTAGCAAGTTTCGTAACAGTTATTCGATAACAAGTATCAACCTTTTGTAGCAAACTTGTAGATGCTTTATCGATCGGTATGCGAAACTTGTAAAAGAACCATCCTTATATCACTAATAGCATATTATGTTTCTTTCAGAAAATCAAGCGACCTGTTGCTCTTAAAGGAGTAGCGAGTAAGAAACGCTCAGAAATAACCAGTATATTAGCACGAGAATCAATTATTTTGGAGGTGGAGGAAGGACGACAACTAGTGAAAACTAGAGTTAAGAACCCTCCGTTTAGTTTTAACGCCGATTATTCTCAACAAAACAATGCAGGTTTGTCAACGGCTGGTTTGCGTATGATTGTTGCCGTGTTTGCCAGGTGCATGGAAACAAAATTTCCATTCCAGAATGTCTAACAAAAGATGTTGCGCAATAATGCGTTGTTTCGCAACTGTTAGTTTTGTTTGGCACACATAAAATTGTTTTCTTTATTTTCCTATTTGCCTATTGGGCCGTAGCCACCAGCGGTAATTTCAGGTAAACACTGCTTTTATAGGTATCTCAAAGCGTATTTTAAAAAGTCAGGTAATTTTACCCCTGCACCCAACAACAAAGTCCTCGCTGCGTCCCTGTTTGTCTAGACGTAACATGGCTACTATTTCTTACTACTGGTATACGTGCAAATGATTCTGACAACTATTTCCAGGTTTGCTCACATTTGAGAAACACGGGTTCACTATAAGCTTTTAAAACATCTATTGCATGCATCTTTAGGTCGAGGGGCCACACGCGGTGCTAGAGGAGCCACACGCGGTGGTAGAGGAGCCACTCGCGGTGGTAGAGGAGTCAGTCAAGGCAAAACATGGGACACTCGGGGAGGTAGAGGTGTTGGCAGAGGAAACACTGTTTCACGAGGCGCTTGGAGTAACAGGGGAATGTCCCAATCCGGAGGATATAATTTTGAACAGTCGCCAGGATCATATCCTCAGTCATCTACAGTGCCTAGTGACGCCTCCCCGTATAATTATGGTCCTTATAATTCCTCTTATGATTCTTATGGCAAAGTCTCGTATGGAAATGACTCGTATGGAAATAACTCGAGTTTTGACAACTCTAGCTACAGAGGAAGCTACATGGAAAGGTTAGTTGGTTTGGTAATATCTCGCGGTCAAAGTTTTTTAGACGCACAGCTTTCAGTATACCCGCGTTGTGCTAGGTTTTTAGGAAGATTTATAGTATTGATGTTGCGCAGTTGGTATTTTTCTTTAAATTTTGACCTTGCTTTATATTTCTGACAAATTAATTATGGCTAGAAAATATTTTTTTAAATTTGAATTAATTTCTGTGTTCTCTGGAGTTGAAGTTCTATAAACGTTTCGGCAGGTATTTAAATATAATGCATTCATCTACCTCGTGCCCAGATGCCTCCGAGAACTTGTGGAAGTTTTCTCGGTATGAGACAGATAAAAGCATTGTATGGATGAATGTTTGATTAATAAACCATCAAGAATGTAAATGAACGCTTCAACTGCAGTCGAGAACACCGAAATATTACAAAAAAAAATACATGAAAATCCGCAGAAATTACCTCTTCTTACTTTCAGCTTTCCTTTAGTTTTTCAGAGGTGACACAGGGCCGCACTGGTTGAAGATGCGGTTATCGCATTGCTCCTTACCTGATAGCCCAGTATGCTATACTTTAGGTTAACGATAGGGTATTTACTTATAGTGCATGTGAGTAACTTCCCTGTTCTTGAAAGTTGAAACTCATGTAGATAGAGTTTGGTGTTATTGATTGATTCCCTCCTGTACACTTCAGGGTTTTCATCCCTCGCTAGAAGTTATGACAATCAAGAACAGCTGGCTCAACTGAATTGGGCAACCACACCCTGAGTGTGTAATCGACATTAAATAATTTACTATTAATAGTTCTAGCCCTGGCCAAACGTATCCCGGACAGACATACTCTGACAGCGCATCTCAATTCTCTGGCGGTGGATATTCGTATTCTACACCACCACCTCCACAAATCCCATATACAGACAACAGAAACATACCTTCTACTGTGTCCAAGGAGGTGGAAACTTCCACGACTAAGGTAGCGTATAATATCTCAATTAGCCTTTCTCACGATGGCCAATATCCGCCATTTTTAGAGTACTGTCTTATACGCGTCAGAGAATATAGACAGTCTGAACAATGTGAAAAGTGACTTTTCACATTAGACGTACTGCACTATAGTGTTGACCTGGCTTTGACTATTCCCTGTAACAACCGTAAATAACTTAAATTAAGTTGTTGCATATATCCATGTATTACTTATTTACAAACCTGCACAACACTGCCAACGAAAGAACGTTAATTCTCACACATGCGAAATCCTATTGTATGCATGTATATAAGTAAATTAAATAAGTACTATTTAAAACACGAGCAGGAGTGCTTTATCGGATATAAAACACGAGGCGACAGCCGAGTGTCTAATATCTGATTAAGCATGGACTGCCAGTGTTTTATATGACTTTAAAAACGACCCATCTTATGAGTTCAACGTTGTCTAAGACGAGAAGCTGAAGTTCATTTTATCACATATATACAGTTATTCCAATTAAGGTTATCAACGAGCAAAGGGGAAAAGTCGAATACGAGCGCGAAAGGCTGCTGGGAATCGCTATGAAAATTCATTAATTTGTTAGCGATTCCCAGCAGCCTTTCGCGCTCTTATTCGACTTTTCCGCTTTGCTCGTGGACAACCTTAATTGAAATAGCTGTATACATATAGTTTATTTTATCACATGTAAAACCAACGACATGCACGGTATGATTTTATTTGTCTTTTCCTCATGAATTATTATTTAGTTTTTGCATCTACTGATATTTGCATCTACTGATTTTTAATCAGTAGAAGCATTGTCAGGACCAAAGATCTAAATTAAGACCCCGTTTACACGGTACCGGACGAATTTGGAACCGGACTAAAATTCGTCCGTTTCGGCCGTGTAAACACACGAAAACCACGGAACCGGACGAATTTGAGACCCCCTAACAGGACGAATTCGCGTGTAAACAGGCGAGAAAGGACGAATTTCAGACCGGTCCCAAATTCGTACGGTACCGTGTAAACGGGGTCTAAGGGGCGCAAATTTGATGACATATTAATGTAATGCATTTGCGAGCATAGAATTGTGAACGAAAGTCGGTTATCTACGGTTAGTTCCACCATTGTCCATAAATAGTTTTGTCAATAACACGATTTTTTTTCAAGTACACGAGTACAATAAAATGGTTTTGTCAATAACACAAGTTAACTGCGCGAGAGAATGACGACTTTGTATGTTCATATATCTTGGTGCTACTCAGCATGTACGCCACACGGACCTATTTTTTAATTAAGCATTGACAAAGTACATGGGAAGTAGGCCTAACGTTATAAAGCATTCATTTGTGTTTTATTGTGTTGTAGGAAGGGATATCCGCTGGATTAGCTGGTGCACTTGGTGATTTGGTAAGCTTTAAAGTGCCTTTTTAGTGTCAAGTTTCTTCGAAACTTGACAAGTATTGTGATGAGTGGGGGAAAATTCATATGAGTCAGGGATCAGGCATAATAGTGTAAACTTTCCGGGGGGGTGTATATACGATATATGTTCGTAGTGATTTATTGTACTTAGTCAGTGCTTTGAAGGTTATTTAGGCAATTTCAGTTGTCTTATTTAAATATTCTTTTGTCCTTTTGCCAAGTTCACAAAAATTTTGAGGAGTGGTTGTCGTTATTGTAATTTTTTGTAAATTTTATAACATTCGCTTCTCATGTTGTGTAAAAGATCTTTACCCCGGAACACTCGATTTTTTCTTTAGCAGCGCAAATGCGCATGCGCTATCAAACCGTAGATGACCTGCGATGACGTGACGATGCTAGGAAGGAGCGACACTGTTGTTTTCAAATGTATACATATTTCAGATGTGAATATTGAGTAAATCTTTGAGAGTCTACGCAATATATAAATTGATGTTATTCATTACGGGCATTCAGTCGAGTACCGATATTACTTAGACGGTATATTCATTATACAGAGCTAAGAATTAAGGAGCTAGATAGTGCTTTTTTCCAAATGCATATAAAACATTTCAGACCTAATTATAAATATTGAGAAAATCTTCGAAGTGCCGTATTCATTATACAGAGCTAGGAAGGAGCGAGACAGCGTTGTTTTCAAATACATAAACATTTCAGACTGATGAATATTGATAAAATCTTTGAGATGCATATAAATTGATGTTGTGCATTTATACCGGCATTCAATTACGTGCCGATATTATTTAGTCGTATATTCATTATACATCGAATGTAAAGGTGTAACACTGCTACACCACAGAATAGATCACTCAGTACGAAGAGCAAAACATTGCATCAGATCAGTAGAGCATAAATAACTATCAAACAGAAGTAGTGTTTGTATATCATTGTATGGCGTTTGCTATCCAACGTGTAGTCACGGGCCTTGTTCACATGTCTGGCACAACGGTGCAAACTGGTGTTCAATGGCACAATGCAATATTCAAATGCAACGAGAACATCACCAGATCTTACGAGAATCTATCTGTATCCAAGCTTTATCAAAACTGCTATAAACTCTGCTGTAACTGTGAAATTATTGACATCTAAAGTGACATTATTGAATACTTGCGAAAAGCTGAAAATGACTCATAAAAAACAACAACCTGATCTTCGCCTTGGGAATATAAAGTCAAAGGTCATTGAGACTTGTTGTTGAGAAACATGTCACAATTAAGTTAAAATGCGGAAGCGGATGCGGAACCTAGCGGATCCATGGAGCGGGTGCGGAACGGATATGGGGATAAAATGCGTCATTTAAATGAATTTTTTCGCCTCATTTTTATGTGTCTGTGTTTTGGATTTATGTTTTTGTAATGGGATGCAACGTCATATTAACTACAGTGTGTCCCCAAAAAAGTACCCTTATAACAATAGGATAGATACTTTCTATAGAGGGTACTTTTTTGGGACACACTGTAGTTATACAGCTATTTCAATTGTGTCACTGAGACAATAGTTAAATGTGCAATATGGGCGCTGATAGTTTTAAATAAGTTTAGTATATCAGTAGCCTTATGGGGATACTTTCAGCGACAGCTCCCAATGCAATTGTAGTTTTAGAATATACAAAATTTGGTTGCTGGTGAAAGAATTTAAATTTCGAGTTGTCTCGTGTAGCATCACAATAAATAAATAAATTGTACCAGTTCCACGAGGCACGGCGAAGGAAGTGACAATGAATTGTTTCTCTCGTAAAAACCTTGTTCTAATCCACATTTTTGAGTAACGTGCAGGGTTGGTATGTTAGATGAAGAATTAGGCCAAATCGTATTAGTGCCGTTATTGAAAACAAATAAAACAAAACACGCTAAGACAAAAAAACAAAGGCCTAATGTGACGTTGTTTGGCCTAATTGTTGAGCAAACCAATTAACCCGCTAGACCCTACGCAGTTCTTCCCGATCTTATTCAATTTGAAACTTTACACTATCCTTGGATCCCTAGTTTCTTGACCGCGCATCTTTTATTCCGACGTACAAATTATCAGGGGTGGAAAAAGTAGCGGACCACGGTTTGAGTTCCCAGAAAATATTTCCGTATGCAAGAATGAAAAAATTGTAAAAGTTTAGATAAAAGGAGAAATTAAGAGGAAAGACTCTAACCAATAGAAAAAATGTTACCTGTACTGTAGATATGACCTCAGAAATGCAAGTATAAGTACACGAATTTTAATAGTATGATAGTGTATAAATGTATAAACTATAGAATGATGTAACAAATGTTATATGGCAAATGCATTTTTAGCCAATCTGAGACACCGGATAGAGTGCCCTTTTTTGACATTTGTAAATTTACCTCAGGATCTCATCAGACACCTGATGTTATCTGAATACACTCTTTCGATAATTACGTCACAACTACACTGTTTTCAACTTAGGATCACCTTAAATGGAAAGGATTTCAAGTTTTTTTCTCATGGGCTATGCACAGAGAAGCAGAACATCCTTCTTCAACACATGCATGAAAAAAAATGTTGGGTTTTGATCAATAAATATGGAAATAAGCATTAACACGAAAACGAGGCTCCAGGTCATGACCTGTTGTTGAAGAAGGATGTTCTGCTTCTCTGTGCATAGCCCATGAGAAAAAAACTTGAAATCCTTTCCATTTCAGGTGGTCCTAAGTTGAAAACAATGTATAGTTGTGACGTAATTATCGAAAGAGTGTATTATTATTAAGATTCTCAGTGCAACTCAAAATTTGGTTTGTTCTGACATTTTCCAAATTTGATCGAACATTGTCGGATGTCCGACAGTAATTTGCAGCCCTGTTATAATTCTACTACCTGATTACCCTAGGCTTATAGTGTGTGATGTTTTCAATTCAACAGTAGTTAATCACATTTCGTTCAAACTGCAGGAACTCAGGAACTTCTTTAAAAAGCTCTCAGAATTACCAGAAGAGGACATCAGAGAACGACTGAGAACACCTGAGACATGTGTTTGTTTAAACGTCGTATTTGCTTTTCTGTGGAAAGAATGGAGAGACTCGCCCGAAATGAAACGAATATTCGTATCAAAATTGACAAGAGAATTCAATGATCTCATTGGTTCAAAAGCAGCTAAAGGAATTATCGAGGAAATCAATGTTAAAAGCTATAGTCTTGGAGAATCATTACCTATTATTAAAGGTAAATAATATTTAATATGCCAGAAAAGTTTATCAAAAACCGTAGATTTTTGTGTCGGCAAAGGAAAACTACTTTAAATAAATCAGCGTTGGTAACAAAGGAGCCTAAAATAAAACCAAATTTTACAAATTTAGGTTCCCTTAGGATAAAATAATTTCAAGTTCTTTTAAAATAAGTGAAAAGAGTCTATGTTTATCAACTCACGAGGAAGAGAATTGAAAAAGTTTGAACCTTGGTAGCGAACTGAAAATTGTCTAATATTTGTTCTACACAAAGGCATATCGAAGAATTTCTTCTATTGAACGTATGAAATTGACTACGTTTTCCTACGTTTGGAAAACGTATTTCCAAATCTTTCTGGCAAAAGATTATGTTTATGACTAAACATAAACTGACCAAGTTGTAGCAAACAAATATCATCCAATTTCAATAAGCCAAGTTTCTTAAATATATAGGGCTAGCTAGTGTGTGCCTCAAATTTACGTTTATTTAAGATTCTAATAACACGTTTCTGAAATACTGTAATACGGTGAAGATAGGAGATAGAGAGACAGAAAATGCCCCCTCCCCAGTAATTTCTGAAAACCTTTAAATGATAGCTGAATAACTGAGTGTGCAACAAAGCTGTAATTAAACCTTTTCTATTATGAGACCGCATTTGGTAGACTATAAATTGAGCTACAGGTATATATTGCATAAAAGTTAATGCAAAATTAAATTGACTCTTTAACAGATCTTAATATTTCAAATGTTTATAGATGCTGCATTGATAAACATCAGATCCCAAAGCGCCGAAGATGTTCCTGACGAAATTGATATTGCACTCAACATTACTTATTCTGGGGGATTTTACGTCAGCGCTGATCTCGCCCTAGCCTTGAGCAAGTCTGTTTATTTGTCCATCAAGGTTGTCAAAATATCAGGAAAGGTGAAACTTAGTTTTCGGCGATATCCTACCTCGTGTTGGTTCTTTTCATTTTACGAGGTGGGTAAATCCATATAGTTAATAGAAGAGATGGTTTGGAAACTCATTACAATAACAATATAACTCGTCTATGTTAAAACTCATCTATACCAAATCCACCAAAATAGCAAGTTTTAAGTTACCCACTTTGTTCGAGTCACGGATTGCTAACTTTCCTAAAACATTGCTATTGGTTATTTGGACAAAAATACAATACGCACGTGACGATGAAGGACCACATTTCTGAATAAACCTAAACAAAGTATAGATAATGAATTATCGTATATTAATTAACTTATATTGTAATTCTATTGAGTTTTCAAATCATCTTTTCTATTAACTATCGTAATTCGTATGAACTGCCAAGTATATTAAATGATCAATCGCATGTAAATAAATCGCAGGAAAAAATAGTGACGTGCATACTATGGAAATCATATTTGCACCACTAAATCCATAATATATCTATGCTTTATATATAGCACCCTCTTTAAATTCTGGTCATTTAAAGGGCCAGTGTCACCAATTTTCGACCAAATATGTCTTTTATTCACAATTTTGCTGAGCGTGAAAACCAAACATCACGCATAGTACAAAAATGCACCGCTGAGGGTGCAATGGAAGGCGTTGAATAGTGAAGATAAGGAAAATATCTTACTGTGTATTTTCAGTGTGTTACTGTACATATTACGAACTTTATAGGTTTTCTGTTTCGTGTTTATAAAGATCAGGCTTCCAGCTGTCAAATGACAGTCACATTTATCGAATCATTGCGATAAAAAATTACCAAATATACGTTCTGACTTAAAATGGTCGGTTGAATTCGCAGTTTTCCACGTTTAGGATTTAAATGTTCTTCAAATTTTCGAACATTTGCCCATTTTGGAAACGTATGGCATTGCGAGTTCAATCTGCAAACTTCCAGTTCTGTAAAATGTTCTACTCCCCTTCCTATTCTACACCCCTGCCTACCTCCATGTTGCATGGTTTAAATATGTTCGTAATATTTTCTGTTATTTAGGAGCCTGAACCGACGATTGAGCTTGATGCTGAGTCTCGATTTGAGGGCAAAAACTTTCAACAAATGAATTCATTAATCATCAGACACTTTAAAAAAGTCATTCGAAGAAAGTATATTTTACCAAATTATATCATTCGTTATAAACCTTTTCTTCGAACAAAAATCCCTCAGGACGAACAAAACGGGTTATATATTCACAACTCGCAAGTGACAGTTGGTTCAGTGGCTGTTCAAGTCATTGGTTGCAGCCGTTTGCCGTTGAAGAAGAAAAGTAATGTTGAATGTTGGACATTCTGTAGTCTGTCTGTTGATTACATTCCTTTTGCAGAACGAAAGAATGACGATCCTTCATTATGGCCCATCGCAGAGGTATGAAACCATGCAGTTGTCTTTATGTTTTGCCAGCCTTCATGACGGGCAAAGAGACCGACTATTAAATAATAGTTTTGGTTCAAGTCGGTTTCTCAAGAAGCTGAAAATAGGTGCATGCGAGCAGCTTGAAAAAGGTGCCAACCCCTCGGGGACCTTGAGATGACTTAAGACACGTTTAATTAAATAATTATTGATTTAAACAATAAGAACATTGGTATACAAATTAATTAGTTTTCCTACGTAATAACTACATTTGAGGACGTAATTTCTTCATCCAATTTACAGAACGGAAAAAGATGGCGACTACAAGTATATAGTTCTGCCACAGTACTTTGCAAGCTGATATAAAGCAGCAAAGCATGGGCCATGTTGTCACCAATCCGGATAAAATGCCGACTGGTCTGTCTCATGCTTTTAGCATTATTTTAGGTTTACTTGAAACATTGCTTGGCCAGTTGTACCAAAATTAATGCAGATTTTCGCATGCGTGAATATATTGCAGCGTTTTACCGTTGTTTTACGTATACAATAGGGAGGTTCAAATTTGACTTCCACTACCGCTACCGCTACCACTCACTGGCCTAGTACGCATCTGATTGGTTAAACGGATGTATCAAACGCATCTGATTGGCTAATGGTCCCTGACGCGGTAGTGGACGTCAGATCTGAACCTCTCTATTCTCAATAGTGAACCTACGGCCTGATGAAGCCCATCCTCTCGATTCATGATGGAAATTAGATCTAATATCCCACTCCTCAGTTTTACCGTACTCTGAGTGGAGAACATCTAATCATAAAACATTTGCTCTGATTTACCAGTACGAGGTAGTACGAAATAACGAGCGAAAAATTGGTCTCACATTTCGCGAGGTTTCTTGCACTGAGGGAGATAGCAACCGGAAGAAAATAGTTATAGACAGTATCGACCCCGAATCTCCAGTTGACTATAGTTCTCTAAAGGAAGGTGATATTATATTGGAAATTAATGGAATGCCTGTTGTTGATGCCAAACAAGCGTCAAAACTTATTCGAGGATCAAGTAGAAGGTAATATTAATAATATTAGTTTAAACGTTTCACGCTTTAGCCGTTCAAACATCAAACGGCATGAACGCGACATTGATTGTTAAAAAAAAGTCATCACGTTTAGATTAGGGTAAAAGGGGTTAGGATCAGGGTCAGTATTAAGGTTATTGTAATTGTAATTGTAATTGTAAAACGATTACAACCCAATACTTTATTGCATACAATCGCTTTACAATTACAATAAATTATTGGTAACAACGTGCGGAATGGCTGACCTACTGGCAACACTTATATTTGAGTTTATGGTCACTGGTGGTTGTTAGTGGTCACTGGTGGTTGTCAACGAAGACGGTTATAGATCCATGTCCAACTGTTCATGACCCAGACAAAACAGGGAGACCTGAATCCGTACCATTATCCTGTCTTCGTTCTTCTGCCCGTTTTGGCAAAATTCGTCGTGAACTTCGTTCGGAACAAAGGTAGAAGAACAAAGACGTGATATAGTTTCATGTCTCTCTGTTTTGTCTCGATCAGGATAAGAGCTAGGGTCAGTATATTCATGAATCTATAACGCGAAGACACGTTGAGCAACCACCTTAAACTACAGACGGGCCAAATTTTCAAGTGAACTCTTTTCTTCCATTTTGTCAAAGTTGTGAGGCTATATCTGGACTGGTCTGAGCCATTTTGCAAGTTACAATTCGTGGACATAACTTGTTAATAAATTTCAAATTTGTCTCTGTGAGAGTTTAATTAAATTGTAGTTTATCTTACCTGAACCCCCCCCCCCCCCAGGACAAGGTTGTTGAATTACGCTTTAAATTGGAGGGGGGGGGGGATAATGGCAACATTGGTTGGGGAAAGGGAGGCAAAACGCTAGTGAAGTTAGTCGAGTATATTTTCCTAAAATTTCCATCTGTTTTACTGAATTTAGCAGTTTGGGAAAGGACAAAACTGTGATTAAAACAAAATTGATATTTTCTTTGGTTGATGTAGTAATTTTCTTTTTTCTTGCAGGCTTTCCATTATGGTCAAAAGGCCACCGTCATACATGCCAATGTCGAAGACGCAAGAACTTTCGCAGAAAATTGAGTTCGACTCGGCCTCAATTACTGGAGAAAATTCTCCTGAGTTTGATGACGTTGACGATTTTCAAGATGAATTTATTAATATTGTGATGCCATTGATTAAGAATGGTCCGGATGACAGTCAGTCTTTTAGAGGTTATTATAATAATGTTCATTTCTGGGAAATCATGATAAAATTTCCTACCAAGATCTTGACAAGATTTTAGCAGGGTCATGGCACAATCATAGCATGATCTTGTTGGCAAATCTTGCCAAGATCACAACATCTTCAAACATCATTACATATCAGGCAGTATCTTCAAGATCACGCCCAGGGGCGTAACTCCTGGGGGAGGGTGTTTACGGCGTAACTCCTGGGTGGGAGGGGGGGGTGTTTACAAATGCAATTTTGTCAGGCAACTTGTTCAAAGCACGTGCTATTTGTTGGGCAAGGTTAACTTGCTTTACTGTAGGTAAACAACGAAAAAACCGTATTGCAGAATTTGAAGATTGACCGACGACCGAGTTTTGTTTTTAGCATTGTTCTTAGCTTGGATCATGCATTTTAATCAGCAAGAAATGAAGTACTATAAAAACAATAATTCGTTATTCGTTTGGGAACATGATAGATTTATCGAATTTAAATGACTGTATTGACATCCATACCTTTGACGATGATGTTATAGTAATAGTGCATATTCATAATATACATTAGCAAATACTTGTGTAGAACTACTGTCCACGCCCCTTTTTGTCGGGCAAAACTTGATTTTATTGGGCAAATATTGTTGACACCCCCCAAATGCTGATACCCAAGTTACGCCCCTGATCACGCCAGTATCTTGAAATATCATACCAAGATCTTGGCAAGAATTTAACAAAATCATGGCCACGGGTGAATGGATCATGGCAAGGTATTGCAAGGTGCCATCTTGGCAAGATCCTGGCAAAATCTTGAGAAACAAGTAGTCGAATTTTCTTTTTACAATGTTCCGAGTTCTTGGCAAGAAAATGAGAAAATCATTTTGAAAAATGAGAAATTCATCAAATGCCAAGATTTTTCTTCACAAAATCTTGGCAAGATCGCATCTACAAGTTCAACTTGGGTTCTTATAGTACAAAATATATTCTGTTTCGGCGAGATGTGGGCAATCCAAAGGCAGCTACGACGTTAAACATATAACAAACATATAAGTAATTTAAACATATAAGTAATTTAATTATGTAAATTTGCTCAAGGAACTGGGCACATTTTGATTTTAAATTATAGAAAACTTGTCTATATGTTCTTTCATGTAAATGCCTAAAGTAATAAAACGTCCAGTTGCAAACGAGCACTGAATGTGATACGAAAATGAATTTGCTTAAAGGAATTTGTTGACAGGTTTTCAAAAAAAAAAATTCCTTTGCTTTCCAGGAAAAAGTGATGACACCATATCGAATTTAAACCTATCAGTAAGGTTTGTGTTATTTATCTTTCCAGCTTTATTATGGTAATTTTATATACACTCAACATATATGCACTGAAAAGTCTTGTATAAGTCACTCTTACACAATGCGATTTGTCCAGCCGATTCACCTTTTAAAATAATATTTTCAACAAGTGGTACTTTGGACAAGTGGTACTCGTCATCGGAAAAAAATCATCAGCTGACAACAGGGACGGTTTAATCATTGTTACAGCGGAACAAATGTGTGGTAGATTAAGAAAATATACCTTGTAGTCAACGAATGATGTTTTTTTAAAGTTTTGTTAATTTAAATTGGAACCAACTTTTTGATTGGAAACTTTTGATCGACAGACGTTTTGGGAATACGATGAAATTTTAGCCACGCCCTTCTTGTCGGGCAAAAGAAACTAAAACTAATACCCCTGCAGTTGTAATAGCGAAGTTTCGCCCTGCATGGCTGGCAATAATCCGCCTTAACATTAAGCGAAGCCTGAATTCGCCGCGGCAAAGTATAGCATGCGAAAGTGTTTCCCATGCACGACTTGGCAACACACTGTGTCCACTTCAATGCGTGCAAGGAAATTATCTTGTATTTTTTTAAATACAGCAAAAGTGAATATGAAAAATCTGGAAGGTATAACACTGACGTCAGCCTGTTACTTGAGAAATCTCAACAAAAGAGTAATGAAAGTGAGGAAACATTTGGCGACGATTATGAGAAAGGATCAAGTAATACTGAAAAAAAGACGAAATTTATTAAATCGTCTAAGGTAAGAATATATCATTACAGAGTGACTTTTTCGTGCTAGAAGTTGGGGGGAGCACGATTTGCTCACACGAACCAATTCATTTGAGACGTTTAACCAATTATCTGCAACTTCGTGTATATCATCGTTTCTGGTCAGTTTCTGCCTTTTTATGGTTCGTGTAACAGGTGTACCAGGAAGTTTATCAAGTATAAAGAATGTTATCAAATTTTAAAATAACTGTATTGCATTTCAATCTGTCCGATGATGACTTCGAAGTAAAGTCGAAAATTCACAGTTCCAAACGTTCGTCTTGTATTAATTCAATTCTTGAATTTCAAGATGGCATTATTATTTCTTGGAATATTTTTTCAGATAGTTTGAGATCGTCATGACTATTATAATGGACCTACCGCATAATCTTGGCACCGCATAATCTATAGCCTGTAAAAAAGATTGAAAAATTCACTCTCCAGAGGAAGGGCCTATTGACCATTTGCGTAATAGACTAAATTTTGATATCAACAAAAATTTCATTACAGCTTGAAAGAGCATCACAAAATTAGTAATATTCCAAAGTTTCGTTGCAAAATGTTGTAAAATGCGGAAAATATAGCCTTGCGAAATTTGCAATTTTCAGTCATTTTAGATTACAAACCGGAAATTGACAGCCTCGAAGGGTTTGGGGCTGTCAATTTCCCGTTTGTAATCTAAAATGACTGAAAATTGCAAATTTCGCAAGGCTATATTTTCCGCATTTTACAACAATTTGCAACAAAACTTGGGAATATTACTAATTTTGTGATGCTCCTTCAAGCTGTGATGAAATTTTTGTCTTGACTTGTTTAGTTCAAAATTTAGTCTATTACGCAAATGGTCAATTCTCCTTATATTTTCGAGGTAGTTGCATCCCTACCAACGACAGCTTGTTCATATTATTGGCACTACCTACATTGGCACAGACAGTTCAAGATTATAACTGATGAGTTTTTTATGCTAACTGCCTCAGTACCTGATTGTAACATTGTATTTAATAGTGCCGTTTTAAATGGTTATGAAATTGAAGGCTCATGCAACTTACTTTTCACAATGCTACCTAAGGGTAGTAGGCTATAATACTTATGAAAACGTCACAAAAATACTTGTATCCAGGGATTTGAGGTACTAACTTTGGACTTTGTGCTAGGCTTAAGACTAAGGACGAAATGTATGATAATATAAAAAATATTAACTTAAATAACTACTGGTGGATCCCCAATATAATTGCATTGAAACGTCATCTCCTGTCTTACGTTGCATCCCTACGAGCGAATACTTATTGAAAAATTCAGGCTTTAAATTGAAATTTAATTCACAACATATGTATCATGTTATTATTTAGAATCCTTATTGGAATGAGACATTTGAACTTCGAGTGGAAAAGGAACATAAATATCTCAATGTTCTTGTCTGGTATCGAATTCTTATTGAATCTGCAAAAGAAGACAATAGCGAAGAGCAGCAAACGAAAGACATACTTCTGGGTTATGTAAGTCATGGCAGAATTAAAATAATACGCCCGCTCTAGTCAGCACCTTTTTTACGAAGTCGGGAATCTGACCTATAAACCACTATGTATAGCCTGCGTAGCGCGCTACTGAAGAGTATTTAAGCCCAGATGAAACGAGGATGAGAGTTGGCAGTCACACGACCTTGGTCAGCTGTTCTTTATGCTTTCTCAACACTATCATGTATTCTATTTAAGTTAAAACATAGTTGGAACACTCATCAAACCTTTATTAACTTAAAATAGAATAGTCAGAATGGAATAGAAACTTTATTTAAAGAGGGAGTTTAAAGAGGGAAAGCAAAACCTGGTTAGCAAAAGCTAATCTTACCCAGGACCCTCTATCAAATAACATCAAGTATTATATATTACAACAAAACAAAACAAAACAAAACAAAACAAAACAAAACAAAACACAATGAGAATGTTTTTCTTCTATTCTAAAAGTCAACTGACGCAATTTAATAATTCACCTAACTTTAAGGAAAAATGATCGGACTAGATCAGCAGACTTGTTCAATGTCTGCCTCTGTTGTACCAGTTTTCTCCTCTCCTAGTTTATATGTTTTCTGACCAGATATGGCAGCTTTAGTAGAATTCATAGAGTGCAATAAACCTACACACTGGAAAAATGTCTCCTTTTGATTGTGACCTATTTGTGGACTTCCTAGAAAAAAATTCTGATCTAGTTTCATTTACCGTGTTCAGTAACTCCATAGCGTTTTTTTGTTTTTTTGTGTAACAGGTCACCATCCCGTTAACAGATATTGCTGTTCAATGTTTGGAAACTGGTGATCGATATCACCAACAGGAATATGTGCTTGTTTCAACAGCGTACGACAAAGTATTGGCAAGGTTTGAAGTGTTATCTACTGTGTGGTAGTTTATAAGATATAGTTTGTGATATACCGGATAGTCATGTTAGGTCTATTCTTCAGTGGACCAGCGTTTCTATAACATCCGGAGAAAACCTTCTTTGCTTAGTGGAATCAAACTGGATATAATTTTCTTATACATACCACTAAGGCGAAATTGCTATAAAATCTCAAAACGGCTTGTGTATTAATTCCATATATGAACGAGCCCTCGTCGCAAAGTGAAAGTCACATGCACGAATGCACTGTGTGCCAACATCCCACGAATGTTTTGTTTTGTAGCTGGGATGATAGGGGTAGGGTTGGGGGGGGGGGGAGTGCTCACGAGCTAAAGCCTGGTAGTGCAGGTCGAGGGCAGAGACTTACTAGGTTTGGTAACTTCCCTGTACTTGATAAATATGAGTAGAGCTTGGTTGGTTCTCCCCCACCTAAACTATAAAGCTTTGAATTCTTGATCATATTCTTGCAGCATGGTCTCTTCATTATTATGATGTATAGCCTATATTATCATACGGTCATACTTAAATATAGTTTTTCGTTCTCCCCCTCCCCATCAGGGTGATGGGTTAGATGGGTTATGTGCCTCCGGTTAGGAGGGATTAGAGTGGGGGTGGGATGAGGGTCAGGTGATGTATATCATGATGATGTATATCATGGTGATATACATCATACATAAAAGTGCTCCTGTATTACGATATACATCATAGATTTTACGTATGGTTTCATTGTATGGTTCCATTTACACAGAAAATATTCCGAACAGAATGCAAATGGAACACCAATATTTAGTTCAAGGACCAACCAAAAATTTTAGGAAATAACGGTTTGGCTGAAATGGTTGTCCTCGTTTTGCGGCTGGAATGTTTCATACGGTCAATTATGTTTCATCTACACCTTCCACATGTATTATTGGCCAGTTCTAGGTTCTTCACGAATTTTGAAAAACCAAATGGGTTTTCTTGTAAATGCCAGACCACCTGTATAGAAACATGGAAATGTTTTCTTATCTCTGCCATAAAAATACGTGTGGTTGAGAAATATATCATAAGGCTGTCCTTCTTTATGTAGTCGATCTCATCTCAATGGTCATCCTGGTCTAAATAGAGTTGCATGTGGCGGTGATATAACATTGGCTTTTACTTACAAACCATCATTTGATAATGACGAAGAAACATCTGTTAAGACAAAGGTTCTTACATCGGAGAAAATCGATAAGGTATACAAATATTATTCGAGATGATAAATCGGCCTTTTGTTCGACTTTTTGGCGGCTAACTGCGCAGCCACAGTAACCTGATCGCAGGTTACAGTCTTCAAGCCCTGATCGTAGGTTACAGTCACAGAGGATAACCAACCTCGTCCCCAGGGCATTGACATGAATATAACTGCAACGCTACCTTCAGATAAACTGCCAATCTTTGAGACAGACACGCGTGTTTGGGGTTCAAGACATGCGTGTTTATATCATAATTGACTGATTAGGCGCTCTTTGCATGCGTGAAAGGACTGGGACTGGCCTTCAAGTCTGGCTTCAAATTTCCGGTTGGAGGTAGCGTCCCAGTTATATTCATTTCACTGTCCCCAGGGTCATCGTCGTAGATAAGAACAAGCGAAAAAGTGATTTTGTGAAGTAAGTAGTATACTAATCCTATAAACAATCGTAATGTGTTTCTGTTCAGGTAAATTCATTCTTTTGTTTGTCCCGGTTCACTGTCCGGTACGGTTTGCTGCCCAAAAATGCATGAAAACCAAACAATGGTCGAGGTTGAGGCAGTACGCTCCATATATAATCTGGAGCGAGAAGTCGAGTCCAAAAAGTGAAGCCAGTTTCGTGTTAACCGCGCAGACAAAAACAATAGAAAGGGACTGGAACTGACGTCCAATAGCGGCTTCAATTTCCGCCATCTTGGCAAGGAGTGTGCCGAAATTTCGTATTTTGACATCGATTTAGAGATGCTGTAAAGTCTGCTTATATTCCAATGGTCGGGATCCGACCGTTGGAATGTTATTAATATTTCGCACCTTCCGAACTTTCTTGAATCTAAATCTCTGGTTTATTAATTTACGAGCATTGCGAATCAGAAGAATTTTTCTTTGTCAGGCTTTGCCGTTTGACGTATAACGCGAAGCTTAAGCTCTCTATTGTTTCATGTTGTGACATGTAAATAACATTATTATACATTGCAGTCGCTACAAGCGTAACCAGAAGATAACTGAGTTGTGCGTAAGTTGAGCCAGCGGAAGGTCATTTTATAGCAAGCGGCAGTTTAAATACAAGAATAAAAACAAGATAAAGCAATATGAACGGACGGCATTTTCGTGAATGTTTTTGTGCAAAAAGCAGACCTTTTTGGTATTTTTATCGAAACTTTAATACGTAAATGAGATTTCTTTTTCTTTTTTTTATGCTGTTATTGTGATATTTTAAATCGTTTTCACTGCTTATTTTTGAAGACCAAACGTTGTTTTGTGCGACAAATCATTATCTGTCGCAAGAGTTATAAAAATGCAATGTATAACAAACAGTTAATGATACTGTAAAGTTCTGTTTTTGTGATACCCAGAATTATCAAGGTCTCAGTAAGTGTTATCAATCTCGCGACTGATAACTCTTACATCGATCTTGATATCACAATCCAATAACTGTTTATTATTTGTGCTTGTTATAATATTGACAATTTATTATATGGCAAGCATCACTTCCGGTGAAATGGCGGACCGTGATTGGCAGAGAAGCACTTTCAGCGGCCAATTATTTCCAGTAATGGAACGGCGGTCCATTACGTAAAAACAAACGCATGCACTTTACAACAAAACAGCAAAACTAATTGAAAATTATAATTTAATTTGTTATTAATAAGATATCTGCGAATGGTTTTTAGTGGAAAAGAAGGAATACATTGGTATTTTTTGTTTTCTTTGACCAAATGTGTACCACGCTACTAATATGCACTTCAAATCATGCATTTCTTGTTTGTTTCAAGTATAAATGCCTATATAAATGCCATATAATATACTTTTATTAACCTCGCTTGCTCGGTATGTACAGAAAAATATCGGACCTCGGTCTTTTTGTACAAACCTCGCCCTACAGGCTCGGTTGTACAAAAAAGACCTCGGTCCGATATTTCTCTGTACAAAGTTATTATTGTACACCGGTGAAGATCCGGGCTTGCTGGTCAAAAGCTTTGGCCTATTCCGGGTTCTTTCCACTAAAGAAAAGAATTGTATTTATCGCCATGCGTAGAACTTAAATATTTTTTATTTTGGTTTAAGGAATTGTCCCAGTCTTCCGATCAACTAGAAATTTTAGAGTGAGTGCAATTTTTTATTTTTAATGTTTATATATAATTCATTTCCACGGCATATTGTAATGCCCTGTATTGGACAGTGGATTGTTTTTTACCTATTTGTTTTGCCAGTATATAGCTTGGTTTGCCAAATGCTTATTTAGGTATGTATAGTAAATATTATTAGAGAGTTATTGCAAAGTCATTTTGCGCGTGATGTCGTTTATTCCGCTGGATGACATGTAAGATTAACATGTGTAAAACGTGTAAAAATACCTTTCAAGCGTATTGCCGCGCGATACGTCATCTCGGTCTTGTTACAACAAGCTTCTTTTGATTATATATGTAGTGTTGAAGTAACAAAGCACAACTTTGGGGATACCCAGTTTTACTATCAAACCAAGTGTGAATTCTGTTCGAAAAAGGTACGCATGCAGTACATATATCATATATTAGTATAAATTTTGCATACTAAATGTCGAGCTTTCGCGCGTTCTGATTGGCAGGATCTGACGCAATATTTACTAGCAGACTTGTAAATAATGCTTTTCAAAAAGAGTGATTCGGCAAATTTGGTTTCAAAATTCTGAAAATTGACGAAATATTAAAACAATCGTCCCCTGAAAACGAAAGAAGCACAACATTTTGTGTTTAACTTGAAAGGTAGGATTCCTTTATTATTTTATTGTGTCAAACATATTCATGGACATTTTAAAACTTATTTAAAACTCCGAAACATTCACTTCGAACAGATAGCAAAAACTATCCCGACTGTTGGGAAGAACGTTGTCGTGATATTCTTTTTCTTCTTTACGATACTTTTTCTTTTGATATGCCATGTTTTTGTTGGTGTCCTGTTAAATATCATATACACATATCATTACGTCTTAATTGCTCGTTTGCAATCGACGCCATCTTGGTTGATATTCGTGGCAACTAAAAATCTATATTCTTCATTCTTTGTCGTATTCTGCCAGAAATCGTAAACTATCCATGATACAGTAAGATGTTTTCAAAACAAATCGATGTAAACGGCTGGACAAAACTTTAAAATCAACCAAGATGGCGCCTAATGACACGTAGTGACGTCATGTGCAAGCAATTAAGAATTCAAAAGATCGAAAATTTCATCTATTTGATTCAATAATTGCACGACAGTCAAATCATTACTGAATGGTGGGAACGTTCCTCAGTCTTAAAGTGATAAAGAATGAAAAAAAATTCACTTTTTCTAAAAGACAGAGTAGAAAGTATAGAAATCTTCTGTCGCTTGAGGTTACTACGATTGGTTTTAAAAACTGGCAAGGCTTGGCAGGTCCGTGTACCTATTACAAAGCCTTCTGTGTTAGTCAGAGCACAGACCTAGGGGGCGAGAAGAACTGTGTAGGTATAATTCACTTGGTATTTATTAAATCCTTCATGCCATACTCCTTTCTGTCGTTCAGTTCTCTTTTTGTGTTCTTCCTTTTAGATCTGGACAAAATCCGGGTATCAGTGTCGCTTATGTGGTATGGCGTGTCACAAGAAGTGTTTGCAACGAGCGAAAATGTACACACAGTGTTACAGGTTTATACTATTTCTAGCTTTTATTTTGTCTTATTCACATCTATGATGACAAGATGTATATGATTCTAAAATGTTCTTGAGTGAATGAGTCAATCAAAAAACTACCTGATACGAGTAAGAGTTTGATGCTGAGCGAATATAAACGATATTCCTGCAACGAAAATAGGAGCCCAGCATTAAATGGAATCATACACACAAATATGTATATAAAAGTTCTAATAAAAGACATTTCGTCTTAACTCAAGTCGCAAGACATCTTCAGACTGGCAGTAAAATTCCAATGACAACGATTATGAATAAATTAAGTTACTGTATTTCAAAGTATTAAATTGGGGGGGGGTCAAGACACGCGTGTTTACGGCTAGTAATACAATGAAATTAATAATATTTAAGAAAGAAAGAAATAATTAAAATCCCATGGGAGATTTAGACGTTGTCCACGGTTTGTTTACAACGGATAAACCAGAGCTTTACGTCCTGTGTACAACGTTTGTATTTTAGTACGTAAGAAGTGGGTACTCAGCAAATTGGTTCAGTACTAATGTGGAACTCTACTCAATACAAAGCCTCTGTTTTGATCTCTTCAAGCTGTATTAAAATGATACGATTGATAATATACGATAAGATTTCATTACAATCATTTATTTGAGTGAATTTGTTTTGGCCGTCGTCGTCGTTTTGCCGTCCTACATCTTAAAGTCCCTATGCATTCCAGAGCCCATTTCACTGATGCGCAACGAGAGAATCGAACCCATGACTGGGGCCTAGGTACTATAGGCTGAGTATTCTGAAGGTCGTGGTTTGCGGGCCCGGCCATGGAAAGCTCATTCTTCTTACCCATGCTAGATAACTTTAGGTTCAATTTTACACAGATCTATCTATTTTTATTGGTTATTTTTTATGATCTATTTTTAGTATTTTTAATTCGCCAGAAAGTATTTTCGACTTTCTTCTGCGTTCAGGAAATACAAAAACTGTGAGCGAAGTTTCTACGAGTAGAGACATGCCTTGTCCGGAAATAGGAAACCGGAAGTAATAGATTCTACGTCACATCGTACGATGGTGTGGCCACAGAATAAGGCACACAGAAGGCCGACTTCTTGGTTTTTCCTATGATTTTCCTATGATTTTGGCGTAACCCGTAATTCGTCATCAAATGCTGACGCCATGGTCCTAGCCAGTGCGCGTTTGAGAGGCATTCACCCCCTGATATTATTCAAAATGGCGGACGTCCAGGGGGGAATGCCTCTCAAACGTGCACTGGCTAGGACCATGGCGTCAGTATTTTGATGATGAATCATGGCGTGGCAGCGGTTACTCGAGTCGACCTTCTGTGTGCCTTATTCTGTGGTGTGGCGTTTGTTTACATATTTTTAGTCAATTTATATTTTTGGGTCGAAGACAGGGCGTGTATTAAAACTACTGAGAAAAACTAATAAACTATATCTATGTGATTTGTTTTGGGATACTATTCTTTTGGAGGCCAAGAAATCCCGAACACGTGGCGACCCACAGCAGTATTGTGAATTCAACAAGCGAAATATGGAGGAGCAAATCGCTAAACTACAAACAAAATTGAAGCTTTTGAACTTTACAGCTAAAAAGACAGATTCTACCATCGCCAAAGCAGACATCGAAGTCTCGGAAAGACTACGTTCATCGATAAAGTCCGTAAGCGACGTTAAAGAAACAATCGAAGAACAGAAGTTTAAATCTGGGGCAACCGTGGAAAATGTTAGCGAATGGAGCGACGAAATCGAACAACAAATTGAATTCGCAGACGAATAGGTGCGAAAAATAACAAACTATATTCGAGAGATAAACTACGAGTTTAACAAGCCGAGGACGTTAAGAAGAGAGATGCACAACTTGAATTCGAACGGGCTCAAGTATAATTACAACAACAACACGAGAAACATGAAAGAGACGAGCAGATTGCACAAGAACCCAAGCTTTTAGATCAAAAACTTCAATATCAAAAACTATT
>CACRXK020005102.1:0-29225 GCA_902702795.2 Paramuricea clavata
ATTGGTCTTACTAATCCCAATTGCGCTTCAAGGGATTCTAATATAAGTTTTCAATATTTAAAAGTGTATATGTGGGCTTGGACAATTGTAGAGCCCGAAAGCTGTTAAGTAATAGCATAGGTTTATGTCTTTGATACATTTACCTTGAAAATGTATTGTACGGTGCAACAATAAGCGTTATGCATGAATGCGTTTATGCAAAGTACGTCTGATTGTGCTTTATAAGCAGCCACTTAGTCGGTGTTGTTCATTTTTAAATGCCACGTCAACATGCTGGAAAGGTGGATTGGAAATCGGTTGATGGAGCTTTTGACAAACCAAGAAGACTGCATTTGCAACAAGACAAGAATCACTTATATCGTTGTCCTGTAAATGGATGCGAACACCCTGGATTTAGCAGTTGTCGCGGTTGCAGGAAGCATGTTTACGAAAAGCACGCTTGGTATAAATATTTCGATCAAAAACCTATTGTTATTTCAAATACTGTTGAAGAAAAAGGCAATGTAATCACATCAAAAGCCAGACATACAATTCCTTGTTGTTCTACGGAAAATGATTTATGTCGTTCCCTTTCGGTGTGGTTACAAAGTACGGCTGGGGGCGGCAAGTCTGAAAAGCAATCACAAATTTCAGTAACAAGGGCTCTCAAGTTTATAACATTTTGTTGTTCTGAAACGGGCGAGGACGAATTGAATGCGACTTCGTCTTTTGAAATTATAGATTATTTTCTTGGTTCTTCGAAGTTGTTAACGGGTTTCCTTGATTATCTTCAGGGTACTTGGAAAATGGGAAATTCCGGCCAATTAGGTTACATAACAAGCATATCTGAGCTGTTAGATTTTCGAAAGTTTAACTCTCCCTCGGGCGCCGTACTGCAAAATTTCTCTGTTACTGAAGTTTACATCAAGAGAGCAAAGAAATGTTTGTCAAAAGTAATGAGGTCGCACTGGACGACAGATCTTGACATAGAAACACTTGAATCAAGACGAAGTTGGGCAAGCTTAGCCGAACTCCAAACTGTGATACCCTTCCATATACCACGTTATAAGATTATATTGGACGAATGCAAAAACAAATCACCTGTTGTTAGCGCAACGAATCTTACATTCGCTACCCGATTCCTAGCAGTATTTATGTTTTTTAAAGTTAAAGGCTGTAGGCCTTTGACGTATCTGCATTTGACGGTTAGCATGTTTGAGAGTGCAAAACGAAATAAAGGAATGGTCGATCAAACCACATTCAAAACTGCCAAAAAGTATGGCTTTGATTCCTTATATTTTGACGAAATTAGTTCGGATGTTGTTGACAATTACGGTCGCTATGTTAGGCAATTTCTGCAACCAAGGTGCGACTATTTGCTCGTCAATCGTAATGGCATTCAATTTCAAAAATTAACAGAAATCTTAAGTATATTAGTCTTTCAGGCAATCGGAAAATACGTTCATCCCACAAGATACAGGCAAATCATTGAAACTGAAAGTGTGCAAATCCTCAATGTAGAGGAGCAGAAGTTGGTTTCTGAAGATCAAAAACACAGTTCGAATGTCGCCCGAGTCCATTATCAGAAATTGCGTTCTCGAGATGTAGCTATCAAAGGGCGAACATGTATGGAAAAATTGCGTGGCTTACACGGAGCAGAAATGGACACTTGCGTTGAACAGTTAAAACAAGAACATTGTTCCGAACACGAATCAAAAAGTGATAACGAAACCACTCCCATACCACAAACAACGACAGAAAAGGTTTCTGCCGAGAAACGCAAACCCCTGAGATTCACGAAAGAAGAGGTCAATTTATAGAAAGGGGAATTAAAAGATATGGTGCACAATCCTACGACATCCAGAATATAACTTTCAACCTGGTAGAGAGGCTAGGACACTTAGACTTCGTGCAATTCAACAAAAACTTATCTAGTGTATTTCACTCATGTACCTTGTAAATATAAATTTGCTTTGTGAATAGTTGAATAAAATTTGTGAAGTTCTATTCCTTATTTATTTATTTCTTAAACGATTCCACGCAAAACTAAATGCATTCTCGGTTGCCTTATTTTCTATTCCAGAGACTATAATACGTATAATATGTTTGCTTTGAAAATAGTTGATCAGTCTAATTTATATATAAATCATGTTGAAGCATAAAGTTTTCACAAACCGCAAATCCATTTAAGGTATAATCTCTTTCATATACAACAGTGCAATTCTCGTCAATATATAATATACTTCATGGAGAACAACACAATATATTACTGCTCTTCACTATGTTATAATAGTTAGTATCGACATCGATTGAAATATCTTCATACAATACCGATCAAATAATCGAAAACTGACTTTGCTGAGGAAAGGTTGCATGCTAATTATTGGGCAAAACTTTTGGGTTTAGTTCCGAAAATAGGAACGTATATTCTTGTTCCTATCTCGCGTTATATTGCAACTTAAAACTTTAGTTCCGAAAATAGGAACGGTTTTCGTTCCTTTCTCGTGCAACGGAACGAATAGTTCCTAAAGTGTAAAAAGGAATGAGCTGTTCCGCTTTAGTTTGTTCCTTTATAAAAGGAACAGAGTTTTTGTTCCCCCAAACAATGACGGCACTAAACGTTCCGCTTCATATCGTTCCGAAAACCAAAACAAGTCAGATAAACATATACGCCCAGAATTTAGTTTGCCTCGTTTGTTCCGCTAATGACACTAACGTTGCAATTTTCTGTCGCATTACAAAATAGGTAATGATATTCATACTTATCAACGACTATTAGCGTTAAAAGCCTACAACTAAATTGTACTAAAGCAAAAAACATCACTTAAAATTGAACAAAATATATGGAAATGATGATGATGATAATAATGAAAACTTTATTGAATTTTTTATGCACTTACAATTGAAAATTGAAAACGGTAACCCTCCAGGGCTCAAATATACACCTGCTTTTCAAGGGGCCGTTTACATGCATCACACTAATAAAATTTCCTAATATAATATTACACACATATTAAAGCTTAAGCCTGCAGCACACGAGAGCTATCTGCTGAGCCAAAAGTTACTCGTGCCTGTTAGCTCAGCCGATAGCTCACCGATCAAACATGTTTGATACGTGAGAAAAGGTTGCATGAGGCAAAAAACTCAGTCAAATGTACCCGCACACGGTGAGCTATCGGCTGAGCTAACAGACACGAGTAACGTTTTGCTCAGCAGATAGCTCTCGTGTGCGGCAGGCTTTAGATAAAAATATTTACAAACAAGTATATGTATATGTATAGTACTGAAATCATGTACCGTCAAGAATACATTTAAATTTGTTTAAGCCAATGCCTTTTTCTTTAGCTGCAGTGGGCAAGCTGTTCCAAAGTGATGCAGCAGAGTAACTAAAGCTCTTTTTCATAGTGTATAGTTATTATCATCACTTCGCAAGTTATAGCTATCATTATTTGCAATTTTGAACATGTTTGTTAAAGATGATGGCAGTGCGTCATTTCTTAGTTTATGCAAGAAGCTCGTCTTATTGTTTTTGTATCGATTTTTTAGGGGTTGCCAGTTTAACTCTTTTAAAACGTTCTCAGAACTTACATCGTAATACTATGTGCTACCAGTGATAATTCGCGCTGCTCTATTTTGTAATTTTTGAAGTTTATCAATTAGATATTCACAACAGTTGCCCCATACCAAGCTACAATAATCAAAGTGTGACAACACAATGGCATTGTAGATTTTCAATAATGTTGATTTGGGAACAAACTGTTTCATTTGTAGCATCATTCCTATTCCTTTTGAAACTTTCGTTACAGTATTTTGAATTTGGTCGGCCCATGAAAGACGCGCGTCAATAATGACTCCTAAAGTTTTTGATTTATGAACACGTTTAATTTCTGACTTACCGAGTTCAATTTTAGGATCCGGATCCCCTATTTTATTTGATATACGTTGTCGTGAGCCGATAATCATATATTCAGTTTTTTATTTGTTGAGTGTAAGTTTGTTTGCAAGTAGCCATTGATGCACATTTTCTGCGTTTAGGCGTTCTTGTATTTCATTGACAGTATCACCGTGAGTCGAAATGTTTGTGTCATCAGCAAACATGCTTGCTGAAGACAGACTCAGACAATTTGGTAGGTCATTTATATAAAGCAAGAACAGCAGTGGGCCTAGGTTTGAACCTTGAGGTATGCCACATTTAACAGTCCTTGCCTCAGACATTGCTTGGTTGATCTTGCAGATTCGAGTCCTATTTGTAAGATAAGATCGAAACCATGCAAGTGTATGTCCTCTTATTCCATAGATATGCATTTTCTTAATTAATATATGGTGGTCAACGCAGTCAAACGCTGTTTTGAGATCCAGAAAAATAACACCGTTCAAACAACCCTTGTCCATATTCATTAACCATTGGTTTGTAATGTTAAGTAGGGAGGTTTGTGTGGAATGATTTTTTCTGAATCCTGCTTGCTGTTCCGTAAGCAGAGGCGTAGCCAGGATTTTTGGTCAGGGGGGGCAGCAAAAACCCAGGTGGGGCCAAATAACATTTCAGTCTCTCCGACCACCCCCCCCCCCCCGTCGACACCTTGTTTGGTAAAAAAATTTCCGTACATTACAGTTACTTTCGTGGCACTTTTCCCGATTTCAGTATCACTTTTTCCGATGCTTCACCACAAAGATTCCGACAACATTGACAATTTTCCGACGGGTCTCAACTTGAAGCTATATAAGCTCGTAGCGAGCGAGCCTGAAGCGAGCGAGGGAAGCAGCATTCTAAAATGTGCAGAGAGGGGGTTTTGAAGTAAATTTTATTTAGCGCATTGTATTGTGGTCGTGTGCGCTTGCCATGCGCAGAACACAAAATAACGTTCGACATACAATATTTGAGGCGGATTTGAAGGATATCGTTTATTAGTATTTTTGCACGAGTGAACATAACAAATCCTACAAGGTGATTGGTCAAATTTGACGTATTAATCTGTTATATTCACCTGCAGGTGAATATAACAAAATCTAAATTTTCAAAATGGCGCGGCTAGCCGTTTTGTTGAAGTTAGTGATAAAGAAATAAGCGAAATTAAAATGAATTCAGACAAGAAAAACACAAAATGTGCACAAGTCAATTGAAACCCCGGCCCCCCGACCCCCGGGAAAGAGCGGGGAAATTAACATTTTGACAATGTTAGACTTTGGTAATTTCCCCGCCACCGGGGGGAATATTGACTGTTAAAGTTACCGCCCCTATGGCCCGGCACTTTGCAAATTTTCATGACTTGGGAAATGGGAAATCGTTGAAGTATAAAATGTTCACAACATGTGAAGGCAATTCTTGATCTTAAACTTTGATCCGCATCAAAAGATACTGAATAAGTCTACGTTTCGACTATTTTGCAGTCATCATCAGGAAAGTGAAAATATATTCCTTTTTTTTAAGAAAAACTATGAGGAAACAATGATAAAACGGACAAAAGTTTATAAAATATCTTCTCTGACTTCGAAGATTCCGCCATGTTGCCACGACGATAAACATGTTCCAGTCCACTTTCGTATCAGCCGCGCGTTAAAGTCCCGGCTATTGTCCCGGCTAATAAATTGACTTGTTATTTCCCCTGTACCCCAGGGGAAATGGTGCATTAAACCCGCGTTAATCCACGGCCATTCCTCCGTTAATTCCCCGCCCTGTCCCGGGGGTCGGGGGGCCGGGGTTTCAATTGACTAGTGCATTATTCTTAAGAATGCTTTGTCGTTTGTATTTATACGCGTACTAGAGCAGCGCGTATTAAATTAAACAAATTCCACTTGATCTTGAAAATATGATATATTCTTGCTTATGATTTAGTGAATATTATTTCCTAGCCTGCGTAGCGGCTCTCAGAGAAAGTAGAGCCTGCACGAAACCCCCTGCTTTGCCGTATTTACTCGTTCTCTCAGAGGACGAGAAATCTGATTGGTTCAAAATGAAAAAAATATGCTAATTTATGCTAAAATTCATACAAATACGGCGGATGTATTATTGAGAGGCGTTTCTTTGATTTTTGCATTCAAAAGAGTTTATAGCCACGATTTACAGTTCAACAATAAAGGTATTTACGAACTTGGTTCACGAAGCTCTAGAGATATTGACTGTGGTGTCTTCGTTGGATTGTTGTCTGTTAGCAAGCGCCTCTTTCACAAGCGTGTTCGTTTTCATCAATTCATCGACGACAAATAGATTTTTTCTTCATGATTTTGTAGCTAATAATTTTGTGCCAGGAGAGAATTGCTGTAAATGCTTATGTCTTATGAACAGGACTTGCTCTCTCTGAAATGATGGCTTTAGACACCTTTAATATTCTCTTCTCTGCATCGCTCGAAACTTTAACATTTAATACATCACGGTTGACCGCTGTCGAAACTATAAATTATATTTGTACATGTGCGAGAAAGTTACGAAATATCGTAGATACGGATTGCAAACTACTTGTGACAACGATGAAGATTGCCCTAGGCAGGCCTAGCGCTATTCCCACAGACTTCAATTTTCTTTAGCCGACATCCGTATATTATTTCGTTTTGAAATTTGCAAACATACAGCAATCTATATTTATATTTCGTTTTGACAAGTATAAAATATATCTATTCTGTGAAGTATTAAAATTTGCAAACGTAAACAATCTGTGTGATTGGCCAATTTTGACATCTGTTTAAAGTGGGCGTAGCCCGTAGGCTAAGTGGGCGGAAATGGTTTGGCATGGGGTTTCGTGCAGGCTCTACTTTCTCTGAAAGCCGCTACGCAGGCTAATTATTTCCATAAACATTAACATTAACATTAACATTAACACGCCTATCTGTAATCTGTGATTGCTCTTGAACCGGTGCATGGTCTTGGCAACAAATGCATTGCTTTTTCTCAGACACTCTGGCATGAATCGATTCCGTATTCCTTAAGCTCCGATCACAGTGCTCACAAGTCGCCGGCTCGCTGCGAGTAATAACTGCATGCTTAATGTAATTTGTACTATTTTTATTTCTATTTGCTCTTGATGCCCGCAGCAATCCCTACCTTGCAGGTACCCTTACTAGTACAATACATTTTATCAGGGCCCCCCAAATTTTGCCAGGGGGGGCCAAAATTTTGCCAGGGGGGGGGGGCGGCCCCGGCCCCAGCCCTGGCTACGCCTCTGTCCGTAAGTATGCCGTTAGATTAGGATAGGATAGGATGGATAAAACTTTATTTGACTACGCTGGCCACTTCAACCATAGCTGCTTTCCAAGTGGGGCGTAGATAAATGTTACAAAAATATATAAAATACAAAATCACTAAGAATATTAAGAACTACGAATACAAATACATATTACAAAACAAATGGTATACAAAACTCAAATAGCTAATTCGTCAGACTAACAGAGGAAATATTTCTATTGAAAGAATTTAAAGATTCGCTGTTTCTTACTTGTTCAGGAATGCTATTCCAGATTTTAACCCCACTATATCGAAAACATTTTCTGCCATACTCGGTATTTGGTCGTGGCAGAAAGAGAGACGAATTTGAACCTCGTAAATTATAACTGTGGATATGGTTAGAATTCTGGAACATTGATGAGAACCTCGATGGTGCCAAATTATTGACAACCTTAAACATGAGACGGGCCATATTATGTTTTCGCCTTTCTTCCAAGCTTATCCACCCTAATTGATCGAGGGCCAGTTGAGATTGCCCAGGCTCATCTTTAAAGTTCATTATAATTCTAGCACATCTGTTGTGAAGTTTTTGTAGTCGTTCAGACTGGCCTCTATTAATGGCATTCCAAACTTCACAACAGTAGTCGAAATGGGGTTGGACAAGACCATAATAGACCGACTTCAAAGTATCAGAATTAGTGAAATCCTTTATCTTTTTCATGGCACTTATTCCAGAAGATATTTTTTTAGAAATTTGGTCAATATGACTGTCCCAAGTTAAAAATTGATCAATTTTGACTCCAAGAGTTTTTGTAACTTGAACCCCTTTAATTGGTTCATCTCCAATAAAAACACGCGGTTGTACGTTCTTCTAACGTGTTAATATTGTGGCGTGATCCAATCAAAAGATATTCCGTTTTGACAAGGTTAAGAGAGAGCCTGTTCGATAGAAGCCATTCTCTGATATTATTGAGATCGACATTAACGGCCACCTCAGCTTCCTTAATTGATTTACCGGACACTGTAATGTTAGTATCGTCGGCGAACATGCGTACTGTAGAGTGTTGTAAACAATTCGGCAAATCATTGATATAAATTAAAAACAGAAGTGGACCCAAAATTGAACCCTGAGGAACGCCATATTTTAGATATTTTAGTGTGGAAAGTTCCCCATTTACTTGACATTTCTGAGATCGATCTGATAAGTACGATTTGAGAAGCATAAGAGGCGTGTTCTTAATACCATATAACTCTAGTTTAGCCAGTAAAATGTCGTGGTTTACCGTGTCAAATGATTTTTTTAAATCGAGAAAAACGGCAAGATTATACAAACCACGATCCATATTAACATACCACTCATCAGTGCAATCAAGCAAAGCAGTGGACGTGGAATGAAAGCGCCTGAACCCAAATTGCTGTTCAGACAATAAATTATTGGTGGTAAAATATTCGTATAACTGCTCATACAAGATCTTTTCAATATCTTTTCAATACGTTTCAAGCTATTCGGTAATTAATTTCTCAAATATTTTAGAAACTGATGATAGAACAGAGATTGGGCGATAATTATCGCAATTTGTTTTACTTCCAGATTTATGAATGGGTGAAATGATTGCAGTTTTAAAGTCATCAGGAAATACACCCGCATTTATAGATGCATTAAATATGGCTGTTAATGTGGGTGCTATAACTTCAGCCGCATCTTTCAGAAGTTTGCCGGATATTCTATCATGGCCTGCTGACTTGGATGTTTTTATCGTCGAAAGCAATTTAAACACTTTTGTTAATGAGACGTTTTGAATATTAAACCGTGCGTTGGATGAGGTTAAGTAAGACTCTGCCCTCTTGGAACTTTGTGGAATATCTTTTGCTATAGGTTTGATGCTACCTCATTGAAATGCGCGTTTAAGCTATTTGCGATCTCCTCTGGTTTTGTCACATTTTGGTTGTCATGGATTTCGGATATTCAAGTTGTTTTTGACTTTTTTCCTGTAAGTTTATTAATCGTTTTCCACATTTCTTTGGGATTTTTTTCGCATCCATTCAAAGTGTTCCTAAAATAAGTCGCTTTTGTATTTGTAATTAATCTGTTTAGATCGTTACGTGTTCGCTTATAGGCAACATCCCACTGTTAAAGGTAATTTACAATTGGCTACTTGATACACTTAATACATTACTACATTTACACAACACATGGACATAATAATAATAATAATAGTAATAATAATAATAATGGAAACTTTTTATTAGATATTTACGATATACTATATATACATTGATAAACCTCACTTAATAAAAGGTAGCTTATCGATGTCCACTTGAATTGAGTTTAAAGCTAAAATATATATACAGGTGAAAATCTTTTAAATTTAGTTAAAAGTTTAAAAGTTCTGGGTTCTTCCAGTCTTTGTTTCGTCTACAGAATATATAATACGACGTGCGAATACAAGTAGCAATTATTTTCTTTTTTACATATTTAATACATTGTTCGTCGTACTTCAGATCATGGAGCATATCAAATAAAGTATTCGTCGATTCACCAAATACACCTAAAGAGCTTATAGATACATTAACAAACTTAACTTCATCATATATATTTTCTTGATCGGTAATTAGAGTCAAATATTTTTCATGTTTTCGATCTGAGTTAGTTTTCAGGTTTGTTTCGAATCCAACAGTTAATTCTAGAATGTACAAAATCTTATTTTCAATTGTCAATAGAAGGTCTGGTCGTAACTCGTCACCAGTGATGACAGATGGGCTAATAAATCCAGGCAGATCTACATACATTTTGGACCTTCCGACGACGAGAAGGCTGGACGCAATGAGATTCAAAACTGAATCATGTCGCCATGTATATCTCCCTTCGTTTAGATATGTCTTACATCCAGAGATTATGTGCAAAAGCGATTCAGGGCAGAAGCAGAACGAACAGTCAGCAGATGATGACAGTCCCCATTTAACTAGGTTTTTCCTAGTAGGCAAAGAATTGTTGATGTAACGTAGACTGAAGTTAAATATGTTCTTAGGAAGTTTTGAATGAACCGATGACCATAGGGAATTGAATGTCAACGTGGAGTTTTTCACGATGTTTGAGAAAAAAGAACCTTGTGAAATTAGGTTATTTTGTAGTCGCTGTTCGTTTTTTTGTCTAAATGCCTTCAATACATCTTTTGTGTTTGAGTAAATGTCGTACTGAATGTTCCTATTGGTGCTTGTTATTGACCATAATTCACGTATGTTTTCATTTATCGATGACTTTAAAGCTAAGCGTGAGACAGTTTGGCACTGTATAAACTTCGTTGAAGGTAGAATGACATTTAAACCAAATTTGTTGTAAGGGAGATAGACATTGCTTAGAGTTGCAGATATTGGCAGTTCGAGCCATTTTCGTATATATTTAGTAGCAATACCGTCCAAAGTCTCGCAAACCCATGTTTGAGATATATCAGTTATTGTGAAGTCCCATGAGATTTTCGAGAGCAAGTAGCGACTGTATAGCAGGATTTTATTTCGGGGGTGCAAATGTAATTCATCTATTTTAGATATGATATTATTAAACAAGTCACATATATCCGATTGGTATTTTTCATCTGACATGTTGAAATTAAAATAACGACCAAGGTAGCGGAAAGATTCACCAGTTTCGGTACGGGGTACAAGTAGGTGGCTAATAAACAATTTAGGTTGATATTGAACAGATTTAGATGAGTGTTTTTTAATACCGAACGTAGAGCACTTGTCAACACGTATAATCATATTGGCCCATTGACACCATACCGAGAAAAATAATAATAATAATAATAATAATAATAATGAAAACTTTATTAATAGAACATTTATAGATATATACAATTGTAAATCTCACTTCTTGAGGTAACCTACAATTGACTACTTGAATCACTTATACATGCATGGTTATAATTTTATATACAAAAATTGCTACTTATTTATAGAAATATTTACATTAAATGTTCATTAGTTCGGGATTTGTCCATTCTTTATTTCTACAGCAAAATATGTAGTACGTTGATCGGATGGCAATAGATATAATTTTCCTGATACAATATTGTTGGTGTTGATTACCCAGTCCTAACTCATTTAGCATTTTTACGAATTTTTGACATTCTTTGTCAAACACCCCTAGCGAACTGACAGAAAGATTTATAAATTTAACAGATGTAAAGTTTTGATCCAGTTCTCTAATTAGGTTTTTATATTTAGCTTTCTTGCGGTTAACATTGTTTGTGAGGTTTGATTCAAAGCCTACGGTAAGTTCAACAACGTAGAGGTGTTTGTCTGAAGTGGAGACAAGTAAATCAGGACGATATTCATCTCCCGTAATAATCGAGGGGCTTTCAAATCCAGGAAGATCAACATGTAATTTGCATTCGTTTAAACTTTGAAAAGTTTTTGCAAGAAAGTTTAGTATGCAATCGTGTCTCCAAGTAAATCGTTCCAAGTAATGTTGACAACCGGCAACAACGTGTAAAAGTGATTCAGGGTGTAAGCAGAACGAGTAGTCAGAACTTGATGTAATTCCCCATCTACTGAGGTTCTTTCGGGTAGGAAGGGTATTATTTATATTGCGAATTGTAAAGTTGAAAATGTTCTTTGGTAGCTTTGATTGCGATACCGACCAGATTGCGTTAAGTTGTGATAGGGAGAATTTAGAAACATTTTCGAAAAAGGAACCTTGACATTTCAAACGGTTCCTAAGTTTATTTTCTTGTTGAGAATGGAAAGTTTTTAAAACTTCTTTAGTTGAGTTGTAGCTATCGTATTGAATGTTAGTATGATTATTAGTTGACTTCCACAGTTCGTTTATTGAATCGTTTGGAGATGTTTTTAGGGCATTGTGTAGAACTGTTTAACACTGAATGAATTTGGCTGATGCAGGGAGGATATTTAGACCAAACTTATTACGGGTTAGAAAAACGTTACTTAGTGTTCCAGATATAGGTACTTCCAGCCATTTTCGAATGTACTTGTTCACCGAAGAATCGATATTTTCGACTACCCAAGTTTTAGATATCGTAGCAACAGTAAAATGCCAGGATAGTTTTGACAAAACCATAACGACTGTAAAGTAAAATTTTGTTTTTTGTGTGAAGAGGTTTAAGGTTTATTATTTTTTTTTTCAATAATAATAATAATGGAAACTTTATTAAATGTTTTTCTTTACATACATATACAATCGTAAATCTCTCTCATAAAGGTAACTTACGGTTGGCTATTTGAATCACAATTATACTAAACTAAAATAACAGAACAAAGTGCATGCAATATATATATATATATATATACAATAAGATAAGTCAAATTGTTAGTAAATCCGGATTTTCTCATTCCTTATTTCGGCAACAAAAAATGTAATATGTAGTTCTAATAGCAATAGTCATCATTTTCCTAATAATAATAATAATAATAATAATAAAAATAATAATAATATTAATAATAATAATAATAATAATGAAAACTTTATTGAAAATAATAATAATAATAAAAATAATTTACAATTGGCTACTTGATACACTATACATTACACTACACATGGACATAATTATATGATACGAAAAGTAAGAGACTAGCTAGAAGTTCATTAAATCTAGTTTCGACCAGTCCTTGTTTCTAGAAGAGAAAACGTAATATGTCGTTCTGATTACAATATTAATGATTTTCCTAATGATATGTTTAACACTGGCCTTATCTGAGTTCAAATGTTCCAACATTTGTATAAAAGCTGAATATTCTTTTTCAAAAACACCGAGTGCACTGATTGAGAGATTAATGAACTTTATCGGATTGAATTTTTTCTTTTGTTCTATGATCATCTCTTTATATTTTGACTATTTGCGCTGTATATTATTCCTTAGGTTAGTCTCATATCCAGCGGTTAGTTCGAGTACATACAGACAATTGACTTTGGTCAGAATTAGTAGAACAGGACGATAGTCATCACCAGTAATAATAGAGGGATTAGAAAATGATGGTAAGTCAGCATAAATGGTCTGAATATGTTCTGATGGGAGGTTATTAGCAATAAAATTTAGGATTGAGTCGTCTCTCCAAGTAAATCGATCAAGGTAGGAACTACAGCCAGCAACAACGTGTAACAAAGATTCAGGTTTAAGGCAAAACGAGGAGAGTCCCCATTTTTGAAGGTTTTACGGGTTGGTAGCGAATTGTTTATGTAGCGAATAGTGAAGTTGAAAATATTTTTTGGTAGTTTGGATTGACAGGTTGGCCAAATCGAATTTACTTGGGGTAGTGAAAATTTTGAGATGCTGGAGAAGAATGAACCTTGGCATTTTAACTGATTTTCCAATTTATCTTCTTGAATTTCACGGAATGACTTAATTACTAATCTTTTGTCGACGTATACTGTTCATATTGGGTAGAGTTTTGCGTCTGTGGACAATTCCATCCCTAAATGCACCTCAAGCTAGAAATGTAAACAGGCACCCCTGGATCGATAAAGAACTATTAACGCTTATTAAGAAAAAGAATACGCAAAGAAAGAAAGCTTTAAAACAGGTTCTCAAAATGACTTGGATACGTTTAAAGATCTGCGTCGTGATCTAAACGCATGATAAAGAAAAAGAAAGATCATTCATATAAAATGAAAGTAGCACTTGGTGAAAATCCTAAGCGATTTTGGTCATATGTAAAATCAATTACCGATCAGAAAAGTGCGATTAATTTTTTACGAAACGGTCAATCTTTCATTACAAATAGCTACACCAAAGCTAACTTATTGAACAAGTATTTCCATTCTGTCTTTGCAACTGAAAGCGAATTAAATCCTCTCCACGTTTCTAGATCATGTATACCTCCAAACTATTTAAATAATATTCAACTATCAACATGTGAAGTAGCTAGTGTTCTCAAAGGGCTAGATCCGAACAAGGCTAGCGGCCCCGATGGTATCCCTAATCGACTGCTAAAAAAATGTGGCCGATGAAATTGCGCCGTCGTTATGTTCTGTATTCAATTTGTCTCTTTCACTTGGTGTTTTTCCAACTAACTGGAAATTTGCAAACATTGCACCTGTTTTTAAGACTGACGATCCAACCCTTCCTTCCGACTATAGACCAATCTCCTTGCTATGTTCTATTTCTAAAGTTCTGGAGAGATGTGTAAACACGCACTGCTATCCCTATCTCACATCCAATATTTATGACCTCCAACCAGGGGCGGCGCTACAGGGGGGTGTGGGGAGATGGAACACCCCCCACTCGTCAGCAAATCGGCAAATTGTTATCTCAGTCGGCAAAACTGGATTGGGTAAAGATAACCACTGAAGAAACAAAAATTGACTTCCTGAATAATTGCAATTGAATTCAAACCGAACATCACGAATAGCATGCATCAAAGAAACCACACATGCGGCAATGCAAATTCTTTCGAATACAGTATCTTCACTTCTTTCAGTTCAAAAACATAATATTATTGAAATCATAATTAGGTAATTAAATTTGTTTGGTGGTTGTTGTTGTTGTTGCTTATTATACTGTTCTATAATAAAAGAGGCAATAAAGTCGGTTTTCCACTGGCGAATTTTCTCGCGCGGGGCGGCTTTTTCCTTTGTCGGTGTTACTTATTACGTCAGCAAGACGTGACAAAATCAGTCCTCGAAAACGAGGTCGGCATTCGACAATGCCGACCTATCAACCTCCAAGGTCGGCAAATTTTTGCCGACCTTATAAATTCAACCAAAGTAAGAATTTTTTGGTGCTGATAGCTGTTAAAAAGTCAGCGATTATAGAATTCGATTCGTAGTTCGATTAACTGAACACACTACGGTTTAAGGTTTAAAAATTGACGGGTATTGTGTATATACGTTAGGTGTCTGAAGATCAAATTTCGCGCGTCTGGAGTTAGAATTTGGCTTCAACTTTCGAATTTTCTGGCTGGAGGTAACGTTCCAGATATATACCGATTTCAATGATTCGTAAATGCGTGATTAATAGTGCTCCAAGAAGTGAAACAGATTTCAAGAAATGCCGAAACCAAGGTCAGATTTGGGTCAGTCCTTTTTTGCCGACCTCAATTTTGACGGTTTTCGAGGGCTGCAAAATGGATGCCGACAAAGGAAAGGGGTCGCTTCGCGCGGGCAGGTTCGCTGGTGGAAAACCGGCTTAATAGCTAGAGGGTAATAAAGCGCATTTAAACATGCACATTTACTATAGGCTAATGACTCGGCAAAATTACCAAACAACAGTCGGCAAAAGATCACTCACCCCACTCGAAGAGAGTAAGCGCCGCCCCTGCCTCCAACATGGATTTTTAAAAGGGAAATCAACAGTCTCGCAATTGCTACAAGTACATCACGATATTCTAACCAACCTCTCCTGTGGAAAAGAAACAGATGTGCTTTACCTCGACTTATCTAAGGCGTTCGATAGAGTATCCCATCGCCTCCTATTGCTAAAGATAGAAAATTTAGGCAACTCTGGGCCGCTGTTACAATGGTTTAAAAGCTATCTAACAGGTAGATATCAACGAGTCGTGCTTGAGGGTGGTGCTTCGGATTGGTTGCCCGTAACATCCGGTGTTCCTCAGGGATCCACCCTTGGGCCTATCGTGTTCCTCATATACATGCATTGATGACCTCCCGTTCTACACTCAAAACGGCTCTAGAGTTGCCTTATATGCAGATGACTCAAAACTATATAAAACCATTGATTCCACGGATTCTAGTAGGCTTCTTCAAGAAGACCTTGGGCAATTACATCAATGGACTGTTGATTGGGGTATTCCTTTCAATGTGTCCAAATGCAAATCATTACACATCTCAAGAAAAAAGCCTGGCACTATCATTGATAGACAATATAATCTAGAGACCAGCCGCTGGTAAGTGTATCGTCATACTCGGATCTGGGAATCTTGGTTTCTAACACACTTACGTGGGGGAACCACATTGAAGAAATGGTATCCAGAGCAAATAAGACCTTAGGCTTAATTAAACGGATTTATAAAGACCTGACTGATCCTTCCACTAGAAAAGTTCTTTACTGTTCGCTTGTTAGATCCAAGCTGAGCGTCCGTGTTGTATCGGATATACAAACTCTCGCCTTCGGCTCGAGTTTGTATATCCGATACAACACGGTCGCTCATGTTGTAAATAGTACTTACAATACTCGTATTCCTCGTTACAATACTCGAAATTCCGATACAAACAATTTATTCCCAATAGACAAGTATAAGCAGAACTACTTTCATAATTCCTATTTCCCAAGATCCTGCAGATTATGGAACAATCTCCCTCCCAAGATAAAGTCGTGTGGAACATTATCCAACTTTAAGTCGGAACTGTTTACTTTATTCAAGACAATGTTACCAACTTATTGCCGGCCGGAATAGTTTCCAGTTAAGTGTGTGTGTGTGTTTTTACTTGAAGACACTAATCATAAAGGGGTCTGATGTCAATTGGGACGCAAGTTCTGTTTCAGACTCCTGTCACAAGTACTAATTATTTTGCTAGTTTTTATTGCTCTATTGTCAGTTGTAAATGTAAATTTTTTTCTATGTAAATGTGACAAATTCATTAAACTAAACTAAACTATTAAAAGTCTATTTCCAGAGGTGGGTTATTGATTCATTAGGAGATGACTTCAGAGCACAGCGAATAGTTGTTTGACATTGTATGAATTTAGTTGAGGGTGGGGGGGGGGGATAATATTCAGACCAAATTTGTTACTAGTTAGGTAAATGTTACTAAGTGATCCAGAAATAGGTACCTCAAGCCATTTACGAATGTACTGTTTGAAAACTTTTGAAACCAAGTTTTCAGAAATCCACGTTTTTTGAATTGATGCTATAGTGAAATGCCATGAGAGTTTTGAAAGAACGTAGCGACTGTAGAGGAGAATCTTGTTCTTCGGATGTAATGGCTTCAGATCTATTTCTTTCATTAGGTCTGTCAATAGGGATACTAATTCCGATTTATGTTCATTATTTGTCATTTCGTAATTAAAGTATCTTCCTAAATAGCAGAATGATTTTCCACTTTCAATAGCGGGAATAATAGACTTGTTAATGATTAACTTAGGTAGGTATTGGATTTAATAATAATAATAATAATAATATTTATTATATAAACATAAGTGTTATATAGAGTTTTTGGCCACTGAGAAAAATCGTATTTAAACACACGTAAAAAATACGATATTTTTACGTGTGAAAATAACATTTGTTGTAAAACGCATTGCCACGGACGTTTTATTGTTTTTCACTGAATTTTGTTTATATAATAAACAGAAAAATACATGGGTGCTTGGAAATACCAGATTTATTTCTCGTGTTGAACATGATATCTCACTCGTTCGCTGCGCTCACTCGTGAGATATCATGTTCAACACTCGAAATAAATCTGGTATTTCCGCGCACCCATGTATTATTCTCTATATAATAATAATAATAATAATAATAATGGCTTTATTGATAGTTCATCCACAGGGTGGTTGAGGCTCTTCGACTACTAATTACAAATGTATAAATATAATATAAAAACATAATTACTATAGGACTACCGGCACTGTTAGTTTCAGGGAGTCAAAATAACTCCGAAAAAGGGGTATGCAAATAAGGTTCAAAATAATCCGTTTTGGGAGGTTACAAATAACTCCACTTTTGGGGTTATCAAACTCTCATAATGGAGTTAAAATCTAACCCCTTTTATGGAGTTAATGACCTTTTACTCCGTTTCAGGACTGTCAAATTGGCACTCTTGAAGGCGTTTCCTCATCTTTTTAATTATTTTTACACAGTTTTAATTCAATGTTATGAAAACCAAAACCATGAAAAAAGATCATTTGATAGTTTTCATGACATTAAAAATTCTGTAGAAATAATTAAAAAACGAGGTCAAGTCTTCCAAGAGCGCTACTCCACTAGTTTATCAAACACTTAGTCTAACGTATACGACTTAATGCAATATTAACTTACCACTTACGACGAAGCATCAGAAACCTACCCATTCAATTATACTGTACTCATTACTCACTCCAAAGTCAATTGCGTCGTGTAATCCAAAAAGTACGTGAGAACGTTTTCTGTGGAATATATTTTGTACAACTAGCCATGTATTTGTAAATTAAGTCAAGATCTATAACTTGATTCCAAACCGTATCATCATTGACACAAACTGACAAATTTAAATGTCCACAACTGAATTTATATACAATTGTCAAAGACAACAAGTACTATCATAATGGCAGAACCTCAGCAATTTTACAGTACAGCACCTTTACATGGTATCATCCTGATTATAGTAATAGACGAAGCAAGAAATGTTTCAATAATATTTCTTAATCCCTGCATGCATGCAATTGAATTAATTAGATCTGAAGTTACTATTGCTTTTTAGCTAGAACTGACGTTCCATACAAACGAATTAGTATTTTGAAAGTCCTTGTCCTATAGGGAGGTTAATTTATTTTAGCCAAAAAACAATTGTTGAATAAGAATGATTGAAAGTTTTGTTAATTAACACTTGGTCTTGGTTGCCGACGACACAATATCGTCAGAGCTATTGAAAGATGAGTAGAAATACACAAACCATCAATGCACGAAATTTGTTATGAATTGCCGATAAAACTGCGTGACTATATTCGTGTGCGCGGAAATAATAACCAATAACAACCCAAAAAAAGAAGTTGCGAATTGTTCTCTCCATCCAGCTTCATTTCATCTTTTGGCTGTTAATTGCGAACGCCATGCATGACTAACTTTAAGAAAACAAACTGGCATGCATATTTTAATATTTCGCTTGATTGAGATACATATGATCTCATTCTGCACATTGCATATAAGCCCCGTTTACACTACGCTCAATTTTTGGTACGGCACGGATAAAAGTGGTACGGTACCAAAAATCGAGCGTAGTGTAAACGGGACTATCATAAAACAGAAAATTCTACAATGCCAACATAAAATTCTGTATTTCAAAAAAATTTTAATTTGAACAAAACGAAATTTTTGCTTTAGTATTTCCCTTCTGCACATAAATATCGAAAAACGTGCATTAAAGGAAAAAATTGGAGTTAACGTTCTTGTTTCCAGCATTGGGTAATTTTCACCCCTGCCGGCCCTGGCAATTTTTTCTTAACAAATTTTATTTGCTCCTGCCGTACAGCAAAAAATTGACAATTTGTCCTTGCCAAGAAGCCTTGTTCCAAAGTTATGGACATGCGAGCTTTTGGACAAGGAAAAGTTGTTCGTGTGTACGGCCGCCAAAGAAAACTTGACAAGTGTACAGAAATGGTTTTGGAAAAAAAAAATTAGACGGCCTTGACGCGAGATAAATGTTTAACAACACTCCCTGCACTTGCACGAGAGCAACAAAACATGTCAAGCGAAACTTGTCAAGGAAAATTTGTTGACCGCACACACGAGCAACAAATTTGTCAAGGAACTTGCGCTGGTCTCTGCAGGGTTCAAGTGTTACGAAAATTAATTTCGAAGACGAAACATTTTAATGCATGTGCATGCCATAATTTTAAAAATGTGTAAAACCTAATTCCCCAGTAAAGTAAGAAACGTAAAAATACGAAATTTAAAAATATCGACCTGAAATTTCAATATCAGTAATGAGCCTCCTTATTAGCGTTTTGAGTGTATGAATTCTATGACCGGTGGAACAGCTGGTAAAATAAAAAAACTCAAATTTGAAAACTTAAACTTTATCTTTTGCCGAAATAATACACAGTTGCTGAACGACGCTTGCAGTTGCAACATGAGTCGTGGCTTTAGTTTTCGACTCTTGTATCGAGTCGTTTTCTTTTCCCTCTGTCTGATTTTCGCCTGTTTTTATCATGGTGGTGGTTCAGAGTATGACAGGCGAGAAGATAAAACAGAACCGACCAAATTAAAAGATGAATTCAAAGGTAAACCCTTCAATGTTGACGTTTCTCCCGAACAAAACGAACGCGTCTCTAACTTGACAGAAAATGCGAAACAAATTGATGGCCGCAAGGCGCGGAAGAAAACTGATCTTTCAAAGACGGTCAGAAAAGTTAAAATTTGAAAATGTGTGAATCTTAGCACTTCAGAAGTAATTGTTAACCATAATTTATTTTTAGGAACTGCGATGAAAACACTCCGAAGTGAAAGAATACAAAATAGCCCAGTACTGCTTTTTTCAACTTCATCGCCGCATGAGGTAAACGTTCCACGCAAAGAATCGACAACCATCTCCCACTCAAATGAGACAGAATGGCAAAACGATAGCAGTAAAAATATATCTTCATTGGAAAATCAAATTTTTCAACAGAATGACTTCAGACAAACAGCCAAAAGAGAAACGTTCGCTTCACTCACAACTCAACATCTCCGGAGCAGACGTGACACTGATTCAAAATCTGAGTATACCCAGGAAGATCTATTAATGTGCAACGATTCAATCATCAATATAAAATACGATGATGAATACAAAGTTCAGACTGACTTTTCAATACTCTATAAGAACAAGGTGTACGATTATACCGAGTATCGAGTTCTGAGTGATAGCATAAAGATTTGTAACTCCACTGATAACTACATACGGAATATTCGGAAAGAACGTAATAAATGGGTAAAGGCGAAAATACAACAAAAAAATTGCAACAAACCCATTAGAGAGTTATGGTTGTACGGAAAGTATTACACTGTGAATAAGCAGTTCACTGTCTATTTCGCACCTAGCAGTCAATATTTCACAAGAAATAACTATGGGGTGAAATACGCTCAACTTTATATATGCCAAGAAAAGTTCAAACCCAAATCAACAGAGTATACTGAGGAAGATCTATTAATGTGCAACGATTCAATCATCAATATAAAATACCATGAAGAATATAAAGTTCGGACTGACTTTTCAATACTCTATAAGAACAAGGTGCACGACTATACTGAGTATCGAGTTCTGAATGATAGTATAAAGATTTGTAACTCTACTGATAACTATGTACAGAATATTTGGAAAGTACGCAATAAATGGGTAAAGGCGATAATGCATTAAAAAAGTTGCAATAAACCCATTAGAACCCTTTCGTTTTCTCGAAAGTATTACACTGTGAATAGGCAGTTCACTGTCTATTCGGCAGGTGATTATTTCACAAGAGATGACTATCGGGTGGAAGACGGCAAACTTACAATATGCGAAGAAAACTACAGGCCCATGGCAAGAGAGTATACCCAGGAAGATCTATTAATGTGCAACGATTCAATCATCAATATAAAATACGATGATGAATACAAAGTTCGGACTGACTTTTCAATACTCTATAAGAACAAGGTGTACCATTATACCGAGCATCGAGTTCTTAATGATAGCATAAAGATTTGTAACTCCACTGATAACTACATAAGGAATATTTGGAAACTACGCAATATATGGGTAAAGCCGTATATGCATGAAAAAAGTTGCAATAAATCCATTAGAGAGTCATGGTTGATCCGGAAGTATTACACCGTGAATAAGCAGTTCATTGTCTATTATGCAGTTACGAGTCAATATTTCACAAGAAATGAGTATGGAGTGGAAGACGGTAAACCTTATACATGCGATGAAAAGTTCAGACCCAAATCAACAGAGTATACCAAGGAAGATCTATTAATGTGCAGCGATTCAATCATCAATATACAATACGATGATGAATACAAAGTTCGAACTGACTTTTCAATACTCTATAAGAACAAGGTGTACGATTATACTGAGTATCGAGTTCTGAATGATAGCATAAAGATTTGTAGCTCCACCGATAACTACGTGAGGAATATTTGGAAAGTACGCAATAAATTGGTAAAGGAGGCAATGCAATATAAAAGTTGTAATAAACTCGCTGTATACTTTGTCTTTACTCGACGGGAATACACTTTGTTTAAGGATTTTAGAGTTATGATTTTGGCAACAAAGCAGCTGATAATAAAGTACGATTATGCTGTGTTTGAAGGTAAACTTGTAACATGTGTGATCAATTGCGCCATTTTTACCATTACTATAAAGAATGAAGATAAATACAGAGTATGGAACAACTTCTCAATGATATACCAAGGTCGAATATACTCTTATGATGAGTACAGAATAACGGACGATGGTCTACAAGTTTGTAATTCTTCAGACCGTCTGATTAAAGAAAAATGGCGGAATTTAATTGTTTCGGAAAAGATAACGATAGCTTTCAAGTATTGTAATGTATCTGTGGACGGTTTTTACTCTGAAAATTACACATTACATACAAACTTTACCGTTTTCTTCAAACCTACCAATCAAAATTTTACAAGGCAAGATTACGGAGTGATTATGGGGTATTTTGCAATTTGTTCAAGTAAGCTCAGATTGTCCTGCAATGATGATTTGGTCAACGTAAAGTACGGTGAACAATACAATATTTTTAAAAACTTTTCGCTGTTTTACCACAAAAAAATATACGATTATCGCGAATATCGATTAAGTCACAACAGTCTTGAAATGTGTGCTTCCAATGATTCAAGAGTTCAGGCGATTTGGAGAACGCGTAATTCGTGGCAAAAGTCATTATGCGCATCCTGTTATCGTTCTTATAAATTAAATGCAAGATACTACACTGTAACTAAGCAGTTTGCTGTGTATTCGGCAGATAACGGTCAATATTTCGAAAGAAATGACTATGCGGTTATAGACGGTGAACCTTATGTATGCGGCAAAGAAAAATTGAGACCGATTTACGTAATTACAAACTTTAAGATTATTATAGCACCATTATGTGCATTAGCGCTTTCTATTATTTCTTTGCTATTGTTGTTGATAGTTTACTGCATGCTTCCAGAACTGCGCACACTTCCTGGTTTGAATTTAATGAGTTTTAGTTTCGCCTTGCTGTTGTGGCAGACTTACCTTGTAGTATTTTTGTCACTGTATTCTCATGTAGGTAAACTGTTTGAGATACCGTGTGCTAGGCTGTTTGTAGCAAATAAGTTCATGACGTATAGTATAATTATGAATGCTACTGTTAATATATATCACCTAAGAAAAACCTTTTGTGGCAATACTCTAGTGAAATCTGATGAACTGAAGAAGTGGAACAGATTTTTGAAGTATAGTCTCTTTAGCTGGGGAGTTCCCGTCATTATAACGATTGTTTACATTGTACTAGAAAAGGAAGACGTTCTAAGGTTTGATCAACCTCTTGCGTCTGTGAAGAACGATGTTCAATCGAGCTTAAGGTTTTATCAACGCGTTGTGTTTGCGAACGGAAGTCATGGAGATGCGACCGCAAATGAAATAAGGATTTATCGACGTATTGCATCCTTCAAGAAAAATGTCCAGTCAAGGTTTAACCAAAGCACTGTACCTTGGAAGAATGCAAGGATTTATCAGCCTATTGTATCTTTGAAGAAAGATGTTCAGTCAAGCTTAAAGTTTTATGAACGCGTTGTATTCGTGAATGGAAATGGAAGGGAAGAAGATGTAAGGATTTATCAACAGATTATTATTATTAAAGGTTTATTAAGAAACACATTTTGGCACCCGAAGGTGAATTGCAATATGCTTACAGAAACATAATAAAAGATGAATATCAAATAATATAAATATAAATATATCGTATATGTACAGTTGTTAAAATACTACAAATTATTTTCTATTAAAATTAGCAGTCATTGCTGGTATAAAACTAGTTTTAAAACGTTCCGTTCTGCATTTAGTTAATGTGAAGTTAGAATTGTTTCTTAAGTCCAGTTCATGCGATTCTTCACGGAGTGGGGGTAAGAGGTGGTTGAGGTGAGCATCGGGTTTTAAGATCTTTTTTAATGTTTTAGCACATAGCTCTTGACGTCTGTCGACAAGGCGCTTGCATTTAGCGATGTTGAGAGCATCTTCGCAATCTGTTGTCGGATAAATAATACGGAAAGCTCTTTTTTGAACTTTTTCAATTTTAACCCCCAAACACTTTGGTAACATGGTGTGCCAGACAGGACAGGCATATTCTAAGATAGAGCGCACCATAGAAAAGTAGACTAGTAAGAGGTCATTGGGGGAAAGACCACAGCGCTGTAGGACACGAATAATGTATAAGCGTTTTGAGGCTTTTTTAACTAACGCTTCAGTGTTATCTTGCCATTTCAATTTATTGTTCATGGTTAAGCCCAAAATTTTGAAAGAAGGAACTAAGTCTAGAGGTAAACCATCAATGAGGAGCCGGGGGATGTCATTCTCGCTACGGACGAAACTCACTATCATTTCTTTGCATTTCTTTCCGTTCAATTTCATGTTGTTATTAACAGTCCATCTTTCAATTGTGTTAAGATCAGATTGTAGGACTGAAACTTCATTTTTCTTTAAGGACTCCGATATTGTTACATCATCCACGTATTTCCAATGGTCAGTGCTAGAGGATGCCAATTCAAGATCGTTGATCATAATTATGAACAAAATAGGGTCCAATTTGGTTCCTTGAGGGACACCTGCGTTATTGATGCCCCAATCAGATTGGAAATTGTCGATCTTTACCGATTGACGGCGATTTAAGAGAAAGCTGCATATCCATGGAATAAGCGACAATCTGACGCCAAGGGCCAGCAACTTTGGGACCAGGATATTATGGTCGATGCGGTCGAACGCTTTACTGAAATCGAGGAAAACGATCCGCAGATAGCTCGATTTATCATCCAATGTTCTCAGCCAATTGTTGATCATATCGATCAAGCAAAACGTTGTCCCCGAGCCGGCGGCGCGAAGCGCCGTGCGAGGGTACTAATTCCGCCCGGCTATTTACACCCGGGTATTTGAAAACATAGCGAAGTGCAAAGTTGTCCTCCATTATGTGATGGACGGTCTTCGATGTTATTGCGCATGTACGTGTAATAGCTCGTACTAAAATTCTAAAAATATTGTTTTTCATTTTGCAAAGATGTATTTTGATATTTTACAATATATTTCTGCGATGTATTTCGCTATTTAACTGGAAAAAATCCTGCAGTTTCATGAATTAGTGGCTGTCAACCGTGAAACAAAGTGTGAAAGGCATGCATAAAGTTATAAACTGATAAACACGAATTTTGTCGAAGACGAACCAGATCGATGTTTTTAATATAAAATTTAATCGTTATCTTGACTCTTGGCTATCTTGGGTAAGTGTTATAAACATTTCAGTATAAAAATTTCATACCGTACTTGCTTTGTATTTTCGATTTCATTCATATCGGCGAAATTTTTATGCCATTTGACTCAATAAATAATATATTTTTCTGCAAGCTGGTATTTACATGAAAATGTATAAATGTAGTGATTCTAAATATTGTTTATTTAGGGCAATTAATACAGCGTATAGTGTTTTTATGCGTGTTTATAATGGTCTGTTACCTACAGCAAATATGGCTTCACCAAAGTATAACTCAAAAACTAGCTTTTGCTTATATAAAGCAAATAAATTTTACCGTATTTTCGAGCAAACTACTGACTATACTGTCAACAAAACGAGTGTTTCAGTTTCCCCTGCAGTTCCACGGCAAAGTTTCGAAACGCTTTAATACCGTTACATTCCTTGAATAACAAATTATGAAAATCAACGATTCTTTTTGTAAAAAATTATCTCCTATTATTTTCTCATATTATTTTCATGTTACCATAGCGACTATTACTATTTTGAACATGGAGTACTTCATGTTGAATGGAATTTCTATACCTCATCTGTTAAAAAAGGCGAGGGGTTGCTGCATGCATGTATTTCTAGTAGAGGTTCCTTTAAGGCAACCAAATTGTTGTGGGTTGATTTTATGTTTCACGTCATCCACCATCCAATTGACCACAAAGTCCTCAAGAATTTTGGACAAAGAGGCTGTAAGGGAGATTGGGCGCAACTCCTCCTCACAGGATACGGATGGCGCTTTAGGAATTGGTGTAATTAATGCATCTTTCCATATGTTAGGGAATTCACCAGTGGACAGAGATGTATTAAAGATGTGACATACAGGTTCGGCCAATTCGTACGCGAAATCCTTAATAATCCGGTTAGGAATATTGTCAGGACCGCTGGATTTGAAAACTTTTGTATTGAGCATCTTAGTGCAAACTTCGTCAGGGAAAATTTTTGGTACAGGCCTTGGTGCAGGGAAAAAGGCAGGTAGCAGGAGAGGATTTAGTGGTGGTAGGTCATTACTCACGCTTAAGAAATAGGTGTTAAGTGATTGGGCGAGATCTTTACCAGATAGAGTGGTACCATTCTTAACGATCTTAATGTTATTGGTTGCAGATCCTTTTTTTCCCGGACATCTGGTTAACGCAGTCCCACCATTTTCTGGAGTCACTGTATTTTAGGTGTTGTACCTTGTTCATATAATATGCACGCTTTTTCACTCCTATGTCGTTTCGGACTTTAAGTCTATAGTGACGTCAGAGGTCAAGGTTACCAGAATGAAAGGCTTTTTGCCTTTGATAAATCAGTTTTTTTAATGCAGGCGTCATACATGGTTTGTCAGAGTTATGAATTCTAATAACCTTAGACGGGAATAACCTATCAACAGCAGAATTTAACTCGTTGGTAAAGGAGGATGCTAGAGCGGTCGCAGAGTTTTTGCTTTCGGCATCAGAGAACCACTCACGTGAGCAGCACCATCTTCCAAAAGCTGCACGTGCCGACATGGGGAAGGAACGTATGTTTTTCTTAATTGTTTTATTATCTGTTCTTAAAACGTTAGTTTTCGCGGACCATTTAACAATGTTGTGATCTGATGAGCCGAGCGGTGCTATAATCACATGCTTAGAATACAAGGCTTCTAGATTAGTAACAATTAGATCCAAGATGTTACCTTCACGCGTTGGGGTGTCCACTATTTGCGTAAGATTGTGATGGCACAGGAGATCGCTGATATCTAAATTGTTGAAATCACCGAGTAAGACAACACCGCAGTCGGGGTGGGTACATCTAACTCGGTCAATCTGATCGATAAGATAGGCCGTTAATTCCTTTTGCTCATTGACTGGCGTATCAGGCGGGTTATATAGGACACAGCAGATTAATCCAGTTAGGTGTCTTGGGAGGCGGTGGGGTCGTAGCCATAACCATAAGCATTCATGAGAGGGGTTTTCAAGGTCCATTCTTCTTTTAGCTGGGATATTTGTCGAGAGGAAAGCGCAGACACCCCCACCACGGCTGTAAGATCTATCATTGCGAAAAATGTTGTAATTATTTATGTAAATTAGTTGCTCAGGAACAGTATCTTTGAGCCACGTTTCAGTTACAGCAATAAACTCTATAGAATGTGTCGATAGTAAGAGGGATAGCTCGTCTATTTTGGGTAACAGTGAGCGAGCATTTATAAGAAGAAAACTCGGTAATCTTGATATGTTGTTTCGGTTCATAGCCTGGTCATGTATTGAAATACTGACTAATTTCAGTTGTCTATGATTATTAATGTAGTTAACGACGGTTTTTGAACGGTTGTTAGTAATTCTCACAGGGATCTTGCGAGTATTAGCGACAGGGATTATACCAGTGTTTCTGCATACCGTGCCCTGCAATAGGGGGGAATTTGGAAGGTGTAAGGAGGGCATAAAGGGGTTTCCATTAGTGGTTTCGGGGGAGATTGAAAAAACCCCGGTCCATTGGGGTGCCATTGAACGCTTTGATTGTAACCGATAACCAGCTTTTATTACTCCGGGTACTGTAAGTACCGGAGTATTAAAATGTCAGATCTTTTTTCTTAGGCGACACAAGTGTGCACTTCCACAGGTGCACCGTACGCAACGCACGCGACGCACTACAAAAATTACGAAATATCTAAAAATAGCCGCCAGTCGTAGTAGATCGGAGCGAGCGTTGTGTTTACAATGTATTTTGTTCTATTTACAGTAAATATTATCAAATGGAGCGGTTCTCATACACTTGTTTTTATACAGTGACCACAGTTCATAATACAAATCGAAATTCGAGACTTTCTCGCGTGTCTAATAGCGGTTGCCGTTATTACAAAGCTAGTTCTGAATTTCTGATCATAGTTAATTAACTATGTTCTGATCGACAAATGGCTTGGTTCGTTACAACTAACAATATATTACTTTTTAAATAATTTTCTTTGCGTGTTTGATAAATGTGGTTTGTTTAAGTTAGCTATTTTTAGTAATTCAGTTTCAGGAGTTCTTCTCGAGGGTCAAGGGTGGGAAGTCGAGGGTCGAAAAATCATATATAAAAAGACTAAAAAGTCGAGGGTCATATTAAAAAGTTGAGGGTCATATATAAAAAGTCCGGGGTCGTATTTCTAAAATATTTTATGGTTTTTATTGTCGAGGGTAGAAATTTGCGGGCAAAATAATTTGCTTAATGTTGTGACATAGACTTTATATCAGCAGCCATCGGCATTGGCAATGGCAAGGTTTAAACAAGTCCTGATTACTCTGATTCAATAGACCATATAGTGAATAGACAATACAATAATTTACGACATGCAATGCGAGACAACACAGATAATGCACCATACGCCGCCACTTGATCGGCATGTCTATTTTTATGTAGAAATATTTTATCATATAAAAAGTAATCGCATATAAAAAAATAATAATTGCATATAAAATAAGAGCTAAAAATTAAAAGTAAAGTAAATGAACACGAGCTAAAATTATTTTGTTAAATTATTAAAATGTACCCTCAAGCTTTTCACCCTCGAATTTCTACTCTCGACAATAAAAAAAACCCATAAAATATTTGTAAAATACGACCTCTGGCTTTTTATATACGGCTCGATAAAACACTCCTACGCATGTTTTAAATAGAACTTAAAGAACTAGATAGATTTTATTAGAGATAATCAGTGTCACAATGTCCTTTTATTTTTATGTTATAAAATATTATGATCATTGCTTATGTTTTGAGTTACTTGGTGAAGTGGTTACACTGTAGTTCTCCCATTTTTCCAACTTTAATATGCCAAATATCATGCACTAAAGATATCCTTCATTGTTATATAAGCATACGTTAAAGTAGCTTTGCGCTTAGTTTAAGGCCCTGTACCCGGAGTGAACGCCTGAGTAGGCGTCTTGTTGATTAAGAATCGGGATATGAATTACGTGCATGGAGGCTAGGTCCTCTAGATCGAACAACTGCAACGGGTAAAACGTTGGAATAAGATCTTT